>JALLAR010000867.1:0-12266 GCA_036939335.1 Conticribra guillardii
AGGTCTAAAAAGTTTGATTACATAAGCCTTATGTTATCACCAACAATTAGGGTACCATTTATCAAATTCCTGGCGCACCACCAGGTTTGACACCTCTCCACTGCCGCCATTAGATTATGATGCTTCTCTTGGTCTTGGATTTGACAACGTTGATAACCTGGGAAACTATCATCCATTCAATTTCCGTCCAAAGATGAAGAAAGTCAAAGGGAAGAGGAATCTTGATTAGTATCAAACATCAAGGAGGATACTGTACCACTCCTTCTGGAGCTGCAGTTGTTCTGAAGACACACTTCTCAAATAGAATTCTAGTGTTTGGTACATTTTATATTGGTATCTTTGCAAATACTGTAACTGTAAATGCAACTTGTATTCATATCAAAATGCCACTTCCAAAGACAAGGTACCTGTCCAAGGAGATATTCTATGACACTATGTTGTTTTATTTCTCCTTACTTGCATTTTTATGTTGTCACTGGAGTTGTTCAATTTTTAAAATGTATGAAGGTGTTCAGTATTTATTTGTGCAAAATATGGAGGACTGCAACTGTACCATTCATTGGTAGAAAGTTGTCATATTAATATTAGTGATCAGAGATAGAAAAGATAAACTCAGAGCTGAAGTTAGAGTTGGTGATTTCAGGATGTTTTTTGAAGTTCGAGTTGGTGATTTCCAACTGTACCTACCAGAGGTTGTTAGAGTTGGAAATGGAAATATCAACGTCAATGTGGTTGCTATACATTAATTACACTGATGTAACTACCACTACCATAATCAACATAATTATATTCCCTGAAGCAAAATCATTTTGAAAAACTAAATAGAAAATATCAATAGGAAAAATAATTAAGTATGTAACTACCACTATCATAATCAACATAAGTATGTTCCCTACAAACAGTATCGTTTTGAATAAACTAAAAAGAAAAAATAATATCAAAAGGAAAAATGCCTAATTAAATGTATATTTATCTCAAACACGAGGTGTTTTGAAAGGTGAAATTGGTCCTCCAAAAAAATATACTCATTATCCACAATCAACAGTGTCAGCATTGTCTCTCATTGCAATCATGTCAACAGTAAATTGTTCATGGGTTATTTCAATATGTGACGATTTGCCTTCCAGCTCTGCCTGAATCACCCTTTCTGAGTCCCAATGCTTCAGGGCATCCATATCATTCTTCTTCTTTTGCCAAAATTTGTTGTTTGATTGTCTCTAGAGATGGAAATACTGTTTTTGGATTACGGTTTGAAGGACAGGCAATAATTTACAGTAATACAGTAACTGAATAAATTACAGCAGTAATAAAGTATTTTAATCTGAATGGGTCATTTTTGGGACAGTACAGTAACAGTAAAAATCAGTAATAAAATCAGGAATAATCAGTAATAGTCAGTGTCACTAGCACTTCTTGTGGTATTGTTGATATGCACTCCTTATACTTATAGCTACATATATGTTACATATCATAGCATAAATTATTATACTACTAATTTGCTTTGTTGTTAGTTGTGTTATTGTATTGATTCTTATTATTCTTGTGACATCATTGATGATGCAGTCTCTGGTGTGCACAGGGCACCTGCATTTGTGTGCAGCATGCTTGTTGCCCATCGCATCGTGCAGTCATTAGTGTGTGACATCATCATTCAGAATCTGCAACAGTGTTTTTTGACAGTTTTTGATTACTGACACCAATGAGATGGGTTACTGCCAGAATTACAGTAATTTTATAAGCACTGTCAGTAATTCTGTCTCTAGTCTCTAGGATTGCCTTAGATATTCCTTTGTTGCCCATTCCTTGTGATAGTAGATATTTCTTAATAGGATTACAAGCATTGGTTCATAGTTCCTCAAATCTAGGTGCATCCCTCATCTGTTGGATGAAATGTAGCCTGAAGTACTGAAAAAAATTCACATCCAACCTCAAATACTTGCATTGCAGATTCACACTGTGCAACAGCCAGTTCATGACAGGGTAGGGAAAATAGTTTTGATTATCGTGTAAGAATGCAACAAGCTCCATGCAGCCAAGTTCTCATCAATGTATTGAAGTAGATTTTTCCCAGATGGAAGGTTTTTTCCAGCCTTTGATGCAGGCCCACCAACAATTTTCTTTCCATCATGATGCATCATCTCATATCACCTCGTCCAATGGGCTTTTTACTTTCTTTCATTGTATGATGATACTTGGTTTCTATTCAAATGAATTCAGCTCCTTTGGTGCCTTTTGATGATTGATATTCACGCATAGATGAGCATGGAGCATTGTCATCATCACTATCGACATTGGAGCTATTATAATCATACTATCTAATATTACAATTGTATACTATCTATGTAACCAAAACCAAAAAGTAAAAAGGATTTTTATCATATAGTATTTGAGGTAGAAGTAAAAGTAAGGAAATCAACACAACAATCCAAAAATACAGAGTTAACTCCAAAGTTAACAAAGTTAGGGTTTAGGGTTAGGTTATTTAAAATATTCAAAAAATCAGAGGAGTTAGAGTTAGCCCAAAATTAGTTAAGTCAGGAGTTTATTCTCAAGTTAACTTAACTTTTTCTGTCTATGGTAGTTATAAATTTGAGATTTTTAGATCTGTGTAGTGTTCTTGTTTGTCCAAACAGAAATCTCTGTTCATACTAATAGTAGGGAGACAAATTGAAACATACTGGAAAGGTACATGCACATTTATACTTGTACTTGTACATCAACATGATTCTATGGATAGTATGCATTGCAGTTTCTTTCAGACAAGTACAAAATAATGCTAAGATGGTGTTATCATTATTTTGGTAAGTCATGTATAGATACATTTGATAGTAACAAGCATATGATCTAAAATATGAGAAGCTAGTAAAATTATCACCAGCACAATTAGAAACAAGATACCATACCATTTTTGTCACAGAGGTCAAATGTGTATTGTGATATCAATATATTCACCACCAATACAACACCACCAGTAATGTGTAATTGCACAGTTTCTTATGTGACTTTGTGAAGAGATAAACACAAATTATGGAACTTGGTTTGCTAGTGTGGTCATTAGTTGCATAATTCCTAGATTTTTGCATGTCCTGGGATAAGTTCCAGATGTCCAGAAATTTGAAAGGTCATCAGGTTTTTGGAGACACTGACAAAAAGATTGGATCCATTCACAAGCATTTTCTGTCTCACACATATTTTGGACCAATCAAGCATCCTCAAACTCATAGAATGGTGTTACACAAGAAAGGTCCTTGTGTCCTGAAACTTGAAAGGAAAGATTTGTAAATAAATGGACTTCATTATATAGGGATGTGTCCCAGGACAGAAATGGTGTGCCATTCAGTTCCCCAAATATCATGAAGTCACTGAGGATGGGACCTTAGTTGCAAAATCACCAAGACCCAGGACTTTTGTAATTATCCTGTTCCTGGGACAAGTCCCAGATCATGTCCAGAAATTTGAAAGGATGCCAGATTTTTGGGTGCGGTATGGGCAAAAAGAGTAGGTGCATTCTTGAGTTTTTCTATTCCACATACAATTTGGATCAATCAAGCATCATAGCATGTCATCACCACATGAAAAGTGCTTTGTTTCCTAAAAGTTAAAATGACAAATTTGGCAAAAAATGGCTGTCCCGAGGGACATGTCCTGGGACCAAAATGGTATGATGCCATTTGTACCCCCAAATGTCATGGGGTCACTCAGGATGGAACGAAATGGCAAATGTAATTAAGATGTGGCCGATGGCCCAATATCTGATATGTAGTGCACCTTGATTGTACCTTTGAATGTTTCTGATGCACATAATATACTAGTATGGACCAATTTGCTTTGATGAATGTACACATGTGTGATGCTCCTACTGCCAGAATACCCTTAAGCCAGCACAGTGAGCAGAAGCCATGTATCCAACAATAATATGTTGGGTGCAACCCCTGCCGTGTCTGTTTTCTCTCTTTTTCTTTAGCATTGTTATTACCAGCTCTATTGCAATGATGGGATGTTCACTGTTTGTTTTGATTTTTAGATGCCAGTGGTCCTCACAATATCCCTAAACCATCTGAGGTGTAAAAATATCATTACTATCAAACAATTTGTTGCTGGTACTCGTAAGCATAAGCTTGAGCGTGAGTGATATCAATGCACTGTCCAGTAATATCAACTAATTTATTCTTCTTAACACTCAATGCTTGTTAATATAACAATTTCTCTTGCTCTTCCCCATCATGCTGCAGTTGTAGGTTGTAGTTAGCTCTATCAAATTCAAATACATGTAGGTACCACATACTTACTCAAAATAGTACCACAAATTTAACAACCCATGCAGTTTGTTTTCTGTTTTATTGGAGAAGACCCCATTATCACTCTTAATGACATTGGTCTGACATTCTGCCTTTACTTTCTCAATGATTGCATTTTTTGGGTGGGGTGGGGTGGGGTGGCTGCTCCAAATCAATATTATTGCTATTATGATTATGCTAGAGATGTGAAGTTCTTTTCCAATCCAATTTCAGCACTGCATTGGTTGATAAAATGTGATCAAATCTGGACAATATCATAGTCAACAACTCAGTCTCACTATGCCATGTAGCAATCAACATCTTGTCAATATTGGATTGTATTGTGCCCATCACCTTCATTTGTAGTTTGTATGTGATAGCATATATGAGCTCAGCATGCATGCAGTAATGGTGCAGTCCAGAACATAACACGCCATCTTGAATAAAAAGACGAAGTCATATGTATGACCAGCCTATTAGCAATTTGGTCACTTAAATGGTAGGTACTCCAAAATATTTGATTGCACACAGCCAGCAGAGTTGAATTGGGTTTTCAAGCAAAATGTGTGTATCAGACAACTGGTGTATTGATATCAGCAGCATCCCATTATCTATTACTAATCCATGTTACATTGGCTTCATTTGCAAGCATTTTCAGCTCACAGAGAATTTTTTGAGCAAAAACAAATCTACCTCAACTTCAGGGCCCTCCTTAGAATATTTGAAGTGGCCTTGGGGGTATTATGTGCTAGGGTTGCCAAACAGATATCCAGAAACTGGTGTTAGTGATACCTCCAGACAAAAATGCAACAAATACCTGGTCATAGTTCTTGTTGATGAGGAGATAACAACAAAAGCAACATTTTTAAATTGACAGTCAGATCTCACCTGCCACACCTCAATGAAAAATTGATAATTTACTTTGCACTTACCTGGATATTTGGGGCTCAATGTGGCTAGCTCCAGAGTGAATTTAACTTAAAAAACAATACCTGGTCAATCATCTCTCACACATATGATTTCAATGTACACCATAGCATGCCACCGAGAAAAATATATCAATACCAGCCACTAACTGACAAGTAGCAATATTTGAAATTGATGAGGTTAGTCTTGTAATAATAATACATATTTCATCTGCTGCCTGTTACATTGGCGTTGATTTGCTGTCACCTGCATCTTATTGACCTGAAATAAATTTAGCTTTCTGTATTCACCTTTAATTTTCATCCCACGGCTGTCCACTGTTGAGACAGAGATGACAGAAGAGATGAAGAATTAGTAAATTTTGTGACAACGCATTCTACCTGTGATGCTGCAACAAAAAGTGTGATTCGATTATGGCAACTTCCATCACACATTGCCCCGACAATGATTAATAAGCCACACCATGCTAACATGAATGTCACTACTACCATCATGCCATTGATATCTCTAACCACAATAATCAATGTCATTGCCCTCCAATAAAATTCATGTTGCAATGATGGCTAACCTTGAAATGTGTTTTTGTCCTCAAAACTTGAACAAACATTCTGGATAAAGGTGATGAAAATGAGTGAAAGCACAAGCACAAAGGAATCATTTCACAACAATAAATTAAAGAGGAATACTTCATGCAAATACTTTCAAGAGCAAATGAGAATGAAACAAATCGAGAGAAGGAAGTGACAACGATCTGGATGGGTACCTGTCCAACAACAAACAAGGAACATATTTGCCATGATATTTTGTCAATATTCAGAGTGTGGGCATTGGATTTATACATTATTGTTAGCTGTAATTTTCATCAGAATATTTTGAGACATTTTCTTTCATAGTGTCCTCTTGGTCTTTTCATTTGCAAATACTATATCATGTTTACTCTAGGTGCAGTGTCCACTCAAGAAGTCAAAGTATCATTGCACCATTGTTGTCTAAAAATCTGATAATTATTGCTGCCACTTTTTTGTCTTTTTATGTGGTGCTTTAGTACCTTTTCTTCTGTGTTTCAGGGCTCATTTGTTGAACAAATATTAAAATAAAATAATCTGATTTTGAAGAAGCAAGGTGATCCATTGTCATGACAATTAATATCAATATCAATGATAGTACCAACAGTCTAGTCATTTGTGAACAAGATAGTAATGTTAATGAAGAGTTATTTTTGTGTTGCTGTTGGGTAACTTCCTGCTTTGATCGTTTATTTTTAACACAACCAATGCAACTTGATAGAGTTGGAGAAACGTAAGTATCCTGCAAAATTATTTTATGGTCAGTTTTATTTTTTCTCCCATCACCCCCTTCACTCTTTAGGATTCTTGTTTTCTGAAGTCATTCCAGTAGATAATGATAAATACACAGACATATCCCAACTTATTTCTTAACACCGCATGGATGTGGTGCCAGTACTGTTAACTTATGATTTTCTACAGATTTTACATAAAGTCTAACTACCGTATTTTGTACACTGTAGAGATATCATAACACCACCACATTTAACTGAAGAAATATCTGACAAAACATCATGTTTAATGAGCCTCAATAATCATTGATCAATCTACACTTGTTTCACTATGACCAGAGTTATTAAGGTAATGTGCACCTTGTACACCATACAGTAGAATGTAGAATACACTGTACCAAATATCTACCTAATAAAATATTTTTTAAAGTATATCTCTGATCATAAAATGAATGCCAAGAAGACAAGCACAGTCTGATTCTGATTACTAGAAAGATTAGCATACACAACAAGAAGAGTAAAGTGTAGTAAGCAATGATAATGTGTAAAATTGCATGGCTGTAACTCTGAGCTCTGAGCACACTTGATGCCATGGACTTGTCAAAACTATTTCTTCTTTTTGGAAAGTAGCACCTCATCATTCTTAAAAACACACACCAAAACAGTTCTAGTGGACATAGCTTGCATTAACAAGAAAAGGCCTCAAATCTACAAACTGTCTCTGCCACATATTCACACAATGCACAATACAACACCTTCCACACCCTCCGCAACATTGTCCTGTCCTGTTCTTCCTCCAACCATCTAAATTTGAGGGTGACAATTGCGACAAATGGAATGGCCGACTGACCCAAGACATCAGCAATCCCACATCTGACTTTCTCAAGAACCTCCTCAACCAATTAGAATTTCTACTGCAATTTGTACAAGAAAGCACCTGTCACACCAGGGTATGGGTGCAAGGGCAAGGAGTACTTGGCATCCTCAACACAAGCACATGAACCATCCCATATTTCATGAATGCCACCAATGAAAAAGGCTAATGGAAAGGTCACCCTAGCCAAAAATACCCCAAATGTAGCTTCTCTTCAACCATGGTACTTACAATAGGGTTCCGTATGCTTAAAATGATCATCTCAGTGAGCTGGTGATGAATATGGGTTGTGCCCAAAAAAACTAAGCAGCAAAGCTTACACAATAGCTCATTTCACTCAATTTTGTTTGTCGCCTCAACATACCAAAAAAACACACATTTTCTACAGTAACTTTTTCAATTTCATTTTTTAGCTGAAGCACAGAACAGTTTTGAGCCCCCCTTGCTGTACTGCACATGTTGGTGGTGGTCCCATGTATGGGGGCCCATAGTACTCAAAGATAAACATCATGCTGGCTAGGGTGACCTTGTGGTTAGCCGAAAACAACCATCCGATATGCTAGTACCAATGGCATTTGCCTCCCCAAAGAACTTGACCCCATCCACTTTCACCCATTCCTCACCAGCCTCTTTGGCCTCCAACCCAACCACTCTTCCCAATTCTCAAATGCTTCCACTTCCACCACTTTCTACCTCCAACTAGCACCATCACAAATAAAACTAACTACTTCTTCCTCTTAAACTGCAGACTCTCCCGATCACATCACAAACTGAAAGCATTCTTCAGCAGCAACTCTGTCATAAGAACTATCTACAAAAACACACCACAAAATCAGGTCCACCACCTCCCCAGCATCTATTGTGCCCACACACATACATTACAATGTGCCATCACATTATCTTCAACAGACTCAACAATGACATCTTCACCTCTACCTACCACGACCACCAACCAATCTCCCAGTATGCCGGTACAGTGTCAAATAAAATACCAACACCAACCTCACCTTGTTTTGTCTGCACCGAAACAGAACCAGTGACGGACTCACACACCAAGAATCCTTCAAATGGTCCTTGCAATGCAAAGAGATAATCCTTCCTCTAATACCACATACGGCTTGCCAGTAGCACATGTATTGGCACAAAACTACAAAACCACATCCCCATACATCAAGCAGACAACACTAACCTACCACAACACCCACATCACCATCAACCCAGCAGCAGCAGGAGCAGCACACACATCCAAGAGCCAGATTCAACATCACAATCACAACTACTTGTTTGGACAACTTTGCCTTTGGATGATGACTTTCTTCTATTCACAGCAACTCAAACCTCTGAAACATCTCCTGTTTCATTCAACTTGATGCAATAGCATAAATAAAATAAAAATCTATTAAACTCACTTAGTATTGCTAGTACTAGAGAGATTATTGCATCATGTGCTTCCATTTCCAGAAACAAAGCACAACTAACACTCACTCACTCACTCACTCACTCACTCAAACACACAAATAATAGATATTCATTGCCTATTCTATTGTGAATCTACTTTGAAAGGGGGAAGTACCTTTAATCACAAACAGAATTTGAATTGTTTCGTTGGAATTAGTACAAATGAAATAATATGTCAAGGTAGGTCATGAAGGTATCATGTACACCATGTACATCATACAATAGAGTACCGTACAAAAAATCTACCCAATAAAAAAAAAAATAATCAATCCCATTCATATTGCGTATGGTACGTACATACATACCATATTTATTTTATTTTATTTTATTTTATTTTTTTCATCGGCCCGTCGGTCCGGCGCGCGACGACTCCATTTATATAATTTTTTTACCCAACGTATTGTCCGTAGCAAGTGAAGAAAGTAGATAGATAAGTAGATGATACGCACTGTGCGTGTTTCGCGTTTCGCCCATCCCAGAGAGATCCACAGCAAGCATAAAAAATCATACCAGAACTAACACACACAAATTCTTCCTATCCAATCCACTAACGCAAAGGTGAGTATGAGGATCAACATGCGAGATCCGTCGTCTTTGAGGATTTACGATCCATGCCGAAGATGAAGATGAAGATGGTGATGGTGTCATTGTTCTATGTTGTATGATGTTGTGCTCAACAAAGTTGTAATAGGGTGTCTATGGAACAAGATTGTTTCGGCACCATGGCGGGCGGTTTGCGGCGGTGTCATGGATGGGTCTTGTCCGTCGGGAGTCACTGGTGGCGTCCGTACCCTGCGTTTGAGGGCTGTGACGGGTGGAGGCGCCGTCCCCATCGAACTTGATGCGACAATGGATGGCTGATCGGTCGGCGGCCGACAGCGAGGGCATTCAGGACAAGCAGGAGGACAGTTAGTGGCCTCCTCTCTCTCTGGACGAGTCCGCTTCCCTCCCCGATTGATCCGCCCAGCGCCACCATGGACGATGATGGCGCTCTTTCAACTGATGTACAATATTATTCTTCGCTGACCTTTTCTTGTCTTTTTACGATCGATACTCTTAGAATTCTTAATAATCATCATCAACATGTCCACCCGTAGACCACCCAGAGATCCCGCCGCTCCTAAGCGAAACATGTCTGCGTATTTGCTGTACCAGAATGCCATGAGAGACACTTTCAAGCAGCAGGTGAGAAAGAGAGAACTGGGAATTATTGGTTTGATATTATTTGTGAAACCTCCTTTGACACCTATTGATTTCTCGACGAAGTAACTCATTCTTCTGTAATAAGTATATCAATTTAACCAATTTTCTAATATGATTTAATTGTTTCAGAATCCCGGAATGACATTCGGCCAACTCAGCAAATATACATCAGCCATGTACGCTGAAATGCCCCCGTAAGTATTATTTACCGTTCAAAAATGATTGTCTTATCTTTCTGTGTTGAGCATCTATCTACGATACACTTTTCTTTCATTACCTATATCAATATATTCACGATCCATTCTTCCTTTTTTGTATGTATTCATTTTCCTCTGTGACAGCCAAGAGAAAGAAGCATGGAACCAACGCGCCGAAGCCGACAAGGCGCGCTACCTTCACGAGCTTGCCAACTACGTCCCTCCTCCGGGATACGACGTGAAGGGCGATGCGATTGCCACGCACGTGGCTCATGGCGCTGGAGGGCCCGGTAGGGGAAGGAAGGGCAGTGGATTGGGAAAGACGGTGAGGGATCCGAATGCGCCAAAGAGGAACATGTCGGCGTATTTGTTGTATCAGAATTGTATGCGGGAGCAGTTTAAGGTGAGTACGAACCATGCAATGGAAGGGTGTTTGCCAATTCTATTCGTTATTATTATTATTACTATTATTATTTTTAAATTATTAATTTTACTCACTAATTAAAAATGTTGCAATGACAATTCTAAACTCGAACCACAGACCCAAAATCCCGGAATGACCTTCGGCCAACTTGCAAAATACACATCACACATGTACAAGTCCCTCTCCGCCGAAGAGAAACAACGATGGGAAGCCCACGCCGCCCAAGACAAGGCACGCTACGAAGCCGAAATGGCATCCTACGTCCCACCCGCCGGCTACGACGCCCAGGGCAGTCTCGTCGAAGAACGCCGCTTCAACAAGAAATACATGAAGAAGCAAAAGGATCCCGATCAACCCAAACGCGCCAGAGGAAGCTTTGTCTTTTTCACCTTTGACATGCGCCCGCAAGTCACGAAGGAATTCCCAGGAATCAAATTTGTCGAAATGGGAACTGTTCTCGGCGAGCGTTGGAGGGCTCTCAATGCGGAAGAAAAGTCCAAATACGAGGATATGGCACAGGAGGACAAACAGCGCTTCAACAAGGAAATGGAGGAATATTCCGCCAGGCGCATTGCCGAAAATCCCGGATTGGCGCATGCCGAAGCGGCAGCCGCGGCGATTTCGCATGGACATGCCTATCCTCCGGCGGGACACATGCCTCCCCAGGCCTATGCGAGGGCTCCTCCGCATGCGGAGCATCATCATCCTCAGTATGATTATGCGGCGCATCATGGACATTATGATCCGAATGTGTATGCGCATCATCCGCAGCATATGGATCCGAATGCGCATCATGATCCGAATGCTCATCCGGATCCGTATGCGCAGCATGCGGCGTATGCTCAGGGGTATGGGCAGTATCATTATGCTTAGATCTTATATATTATAGCATGATTTTGACTGGTGTCATTTTATTGTCATGGGGAAGGGACAATAATAAACACCACACCACGGGAATGCCATTAATGAATTGGGATGATGATGGCACTGATACATATATTATTGGTTGCCGGAGAGAAAGGCTGCTTTCTAGGTGGTCATGCATTATTTTCATTATTATTATCACGTCCCACCACTAGTACATGTCGAGAAGATATTGCCAGTTGTGCAGATGGGTCATGTAATGTTATTTTTAAGAACTTCAAACTGGTTCGCCATTTGTTTGTTAAGTTTTACATATTATAAGAAAGAACTAATCATTATTGAAGTCAACGAGCATTGCAATGACGAACAATAGAAATAGTTTAATTCACTAATACATCATATTAGAATAAACTTCTATGAAAAATATGCGTTTCAAGATTTCATTTCATTCCACCAGAACTTAAAAGTTATCGAATGACAAAGTACAACATTATATGCTGAGGGTTGAGAATACCTACCATGAACTCCAATGTGATACTGTTAACATCATGTGAATTCATGACGATACTATCAGAGACTGTCAGTAAATATCGTTGATACAGCGAGTAACCATACTGTTAGCCAGACACACACATTCGCGGCTCAATTTCACAATTCCGCTCTTATTAGTATTACAATCTCTGAAGGTCTGCAACAAACCGAAATCGCTTATAAAACGTGTGTATTGAGTGTCTATTTCGAACCC
>JALLAR010000868.1:0-13202 GCA_036939335.1 Conticribra guillardii
ACAGGGGGGTGCGGGGTGCGACACTTCTTTTAGAAACTAGAGATACCTAGAGAGTATTGGCTTTGGGAGTAAATTTTTTTGTGCTCTCAATCTTCCCAAAAAATAATTGATCTTCCATTTATTTCATTCAAATTTGAGCGCAAAACCATTATGGATTATAAAGGTATTTGTTTAAAGGAATCTATGAGTTACCCATGAGTAGTACCGTGTGGTCAGTCAGTTCATTCGTGAGTTATTATGTACCGATAGTGTAGTATCGTAGGTGGTATCGTAGCGTGTGTAGTACGACATATCAGTGCAAATCTTCTCTATCCGTCGTCCGTCGAATCCTTTGTCAACATCTTTATCGTGTTGGATCTATCGTCATCATGTCAACGGACATATCAATCATTGTCCATGGCAAGGCGGCGACAACGACTGCAACGGCGACAGTAGATACTCTCTAGCACCGCTTTTATATCTCTCTTGGCAACAACAACAACAACAACAGCAGCACGAATCAGCAGCAAGAGAAAGCACAGCAGCTCGCCATTGACAGCCATCGATACAACAAGTCATTATCATTGTAATCATCATCATCATCATCAATCTTGACCATGAGCGACGAAGAGGACTTTGGCAGCGATTCGGACGACGAGGAAGAGGGCCTCATCGAAGAAAAAAATGCCGCCGCCAAGAAGCGCAAAAAGCCGACATCCAACGGAGCCACCAACGACGGCACCAAAAAGAAGAAGGATACTAAAAAGGATGGCAGCAAAAAGAAGAAGAAAAAGAAGAAGAAGAAAAAGGGCGCCGACGGCGACGACGCCAAGCCCAAAGGAAGCTTCATCGACGATGCCGCCGTTCTCTCCGGCTCCGACGAGGACGATGATGACGACGACGACGACTCCAACAATAACGAATACGAAAACGATGGCTTTGTCGTCGACGAGGACGAACGACGAGGACGAAGAGGACGAAGCCCCCCGCAAACGAGCCAGGGACGACACCGAAGGCCTCGAGGACAGCGACGACGACGACGACGACGACAAGGACTCGGACGACGATGACTACGACCACAGCGCGAAAAAGTCATTGACCAAAAAGTTGAAACGGCTGCGCGACGTGGACATTTTGGACGAGGACGATTTGGACCTGATTAACGAGGCCAAGGGAATTCCCAGCAGTAGGGACATTGCGCTGCGGAGGGAGGCGGAGGAGGCGCAGAGGGAGCGGCTTGAGAAGAGGGAAAAGACCATCAAGGGGCGGGATGTCAATGAGGTGAGCAAGGGGCTGTTTAATCCGGGGGATTCGACGGATGAGGAGGATGATGATAAGGGGAGTAGTAGTGCGGCCAGGTTGGCGAGGAAGAAGAAGAAAAAGATGCAGCAGCAGCAATCTTCTAATCGGCAGAGGAAAGAACGCTTCGATGAAGATGGGTTGGATGATTTCATTGAGGATGATATTGGAGATCAGGATGATCTTCAGGAGGGGGCACGAAGGGTGGGCGATGGGTATGGAGTTGAGGGTATGGAGGGAGGAGTTTCGGAGGCGCAGCTCAATGAGGCCGAAGATATTTTTGGTACGGATTACTTGGACTTTATGGAGGGGGGTGTCAAAAACGAGGATGATTTGGATGATGATTACGATGATGATGATTATGAGGGGAGGAAAAGGAGGAAGAAGTTTAGGGAGAGGGGAGTGGGGGTCAATCTCGGCGTGGATTCCGATGAAGAGATCGAAGATGAGGATTCCGACGATGATGATGATGATGATGACGCCGATTTATTTGGGGATGACGATGATCTCGCCGGGGTGGACGATAAACAACGCGCTGAAGTCCTACGTCTCAAACGGGAACAAAAGCGAATGGCCAGAGAGGAACGACGACGTCAAAAACGGGAAACTATCCAAGCCAAGCGCAAGGCACAACTTCGAAGGGCGTTTGAACCTGTGCAGCTCGTGGAAAACTTTTGTACTGATAGGGATGATGCCATTCGAATGACGGATTCTCCAGAGAGGTATTATGATTGGTTGGAGGCGCAGCCTTCGTCTGTCAGAACGGTTCCTGCGGCGGGGGAGGAGGTTACTTTGGAAGAAGAGGAGGAGGCTTTGTGGATTATGGGCAAGATTCCTGCCATTTCTTCCGAATTTTATTCCGTCTCTGCCGCTGCTGCGGTACTAGCTACTCCTACTGCCGGAGGGGAAAATGCCATCAATGAGGATGAAGTCGAAACAAAAGAACGATCCATCCTAGAGTCCATCATTCATTCCCTTAGATTCATGAGACGTGACAAGCTTGAACCAGATTTTATCAAACTCTACCGCGCTGATATTGTTTCCTCTCCTGCAGTAAGAGATAATCTATACAGAATCATGGATGAAGATTCAGAATGGGAACGCATGGTGGAGGCACGATCCAGAATTGAATCCGTTCTCAATGGATTCCGTGAGGAAGCCAAGGCGGATCAGGATGGCAAGTCGGAGGAGGAACATTTGTTGCGCTTGAAGGAACAGTTGAAGATTGCACAGCAAAAGTTGGATGATACAATCCAAGATGAGGAGCGTGTCAAGGTGGAGTTGCAGGAGTTGGATAAGTCAAAGAGTGCTGCTGGTGAAGGGGAGAAGGAGGATGATGATGATGACCTTTTTGGGGACGATGATGATGACGAGGAAGATGAAGCGGTGAGTCTGTTACTTTTGAGATGACTTGAATTACTTTTCTAGTTTGTCCGAATTTTGTTGTTAAACCGCCATCACCATGCCACTCTATTGCCCTTTATGACATCTATCGTAATAGACCAAAGCTGTGAAAGAAAAGCAAAAGACATCGCTAAAATCCCATCTCGATACCCTGACTACACTCCTCCAAACACAAGCCGAACAAGTGGCACGTCTCGACACAGCGTATCACGAAGCAGAAATAGCCGCCGCATCCTCCTCCCAAGGAGGAAACTCCAATTTATCCAACGTCTTGGGGAAGAAAATGTGTAGAGAAAAACTATTGCATCATGGAGACTATGCTCAATATGTCTTGAGCATTCTAGAATTTAGGCATGTCATGGATATGAAGGGCTATCTTACTCTTGTCAAGGAAGGGAATGAAGCCATTAAGAACAAAGCTTCGCTCCTAGGTGATGGAGCTTCCAAATCAAACAAAAAGAAGAGGAGTAAGAGATTCGATTGGGAATTTTATCGAACTTGTGTGTCTGAGGGGTTACGTGACATCTGCTATCGATTTGTCCTTCCACCCTTTCGTGTGGGTATCAAATTAGAGGAAACTCTTACTTCTAAGGCTGGATTTAGTTATGAGCGTCTTTTGCCAGGGGAGAATGCCAATGATGACGACAGTGGTGATCCAAGACAGTGGATGGCACCCGTCATTGAAGGGTCCAGTCCTCAAGATTTTGCATCGGAACTTGTGGGAAGTGGGGAGCTCGTTATGCTTTCCACTGCACGAGATGATGCTGATTGGACTGACAATCCAGAAATGAATGATCCTCTTCGTGCATGTCGCTATGTTGCTGCTATGGAACTTGCACATGAACCACGTATTCGTCGTCAGTTGCGGGCCATTTATCGGTCAGAAGCAGTGATTACTACTCGTCCCACTGCTAAGGGAATAGGGATTATCGATGCCTTCCATGAGTACTACGGCCTTCACCTATTACGTGACAAACCGGTGAAGGAGCACTTTCCGATGGAGGAAGCGGAACTTGAGAAACGGAGGGCGCGTCTCAACACGGAGGAGGTGAAAGAGCTTGATGCCGAGCTCAAGGCAAAGGAAGGTAATAGCTGCATTCAATATCTGAACATACTCAAGGCTGAGCGGGGAGGTGATGTTACTGTGCAGGTGCATTTGCCTTTTGTCAGCGATGTCACCGACAATGACGCACCTTGGTACAAGCGTAGTGCAGAAACAATGGGCCGTGATCGTCAGAATATTGGAAGGCTCATGGAGGCACTAGAACGTGTCTATCTTCCAGCCAATGGTGACACGGATGAATGGAATGACGAAAGGCGGAAAATATTGAAATTGGCATTGGTCAACTACCTTTTGCCACAATTTGAGGCCGAGACACGCCGTGATTTGAAGGATGTATCCACACGAATTGGTGTGGAAGCTGCTGCCCAAAACCTTCATGCCATGGCCATGGAAGGACCTTACCGTCCTTCACATTTGCTTGGAGAGAATCGATTCATTGTTCCAACTGGGGATCTTCCTATTGTTGGTGTCTGTTCCTCAAATGATCCTAAGGATGGTACCTTCCTTGCTGCTGTCAATGGTCGTGGTGAATTAAGTGACCATTTGGCAATTCCTGGAGGGACGAGCATAACATCAGAGAAAATGCGTGAGAAAGTCATCATATTCTTAATGCAAACTCGTCCTGCCGCGGTTGTTGTTGGTTCCGGTGGGGGTATTGGGAGCAAACTTACAGCTAGAAGATTAGGCGAGGTCATTACGCAAGCAACTGAGCGCTGGAATAATCGTCTAATCCAAGGGCAAGAAGAAGATGATGAAGACTTTGAATCGCGAATGGAAGCCTTTCGTATGATGCACCCCAATATTGACGACGATGATGATGAAGTTTGGAAATGTAATGTTGACATTGTGGATGACAATGCAGCACAACTCTTTGGAAGAAGTGTTCGCGGAAAGAAAGAATTTCCTGATATGGCAGTCAATCTAAAGGTTGCAGTTGCTACGGCAAGATGGGCAAAAGATCCCCTTTGTGAATTGGCATATACTTGGGCCACTGCAAGTGATGCTGGGGTGTTTGGTACAGAGATGCTCTTTTTGAACATTCACCCTCTCCAACGACTACTTCCCAAGCCAATGCTTTTGCGGGAATATGAACGCGTGCTGTGTAATGTCACAGCATCGGTTGGGGTGGACCTCAATGGTGCATGTACTTATGATCACATGCACGGATTGCTATCATTTGTCCCTGGTTTGGGTCCTCGTAAAGCCAACAATTTAAAACAGAGTGTTGCTCGCATTGGAGGTGTTGTGTCTAGTAGGAGATCACTTTTGATAAAGAGACTGTTGGGGCCAATTGTCTATAATAACTCCGTTGCATTCCTCAGAATTCAGCCAACTGATCAGTTGCAAGATCAACTCCTCCATCCATTGGATGACTCACGCTGTCATCCAGACGTGTATATTCGCAACAAATGGGCAATCAAGATTGCTGTGGATGCGCTAGAACTTGGAGATAGTGCTGCAAATGACACTGATGATTATGCAATCTCTGCTCTCAGAGATGTCATGCAAAATTCGAAGGATGAGGTTGAGAGACTTTTCAATGCCACGAAAGCAGAATGGGAGGCTCATTATGGGCCTACATTTAATGTTAGTGCATGGGATCCAAGGGTAGCCGTACCTGCTGAAAGTTGGCGCGATAAAGTTGAAGAACTCGATCTAGATACATTTGCCGAAATGATCGAAATGAACGGTAACGGGAAATGGCTTACACATTTGACAATGGTGAAATGGGAATTTCGCCTTCCCTTTCAGGATCCAAGGAAACCCATGGAGCCACCGAGTGGGGAAAAACTTTTCAGACTACTCACTGGTGAAAGCGATGTGACACTTTGTCCTGGTAAAGAGGTCACTGGTAAAGTTGTTAAGAACGGGGACTTTGGATCTCAAGTCAAGCTTGAAGGTGATGTTCCTGGTTTCATTCCTCTTCGAAACTTGGCAGATGATCACGTAGAATCTGCTGAAGATATTGTAAGCGTTGGCGCCATTGTGACCGCAATCATTACTGAAGTTAAAATGGATCATATGTGTGTCGATCTCAGTTTGAAAATGGAAGACGTCAATAAGAAATCCAGTGAATGGGGCAGGCCCGCAAGTCTTCCGCCTTTGGATGACCACTTTGACAGAATGGCAGCATTGGAAATTGACGAGGAGAAGGCAAAAGAACGCAAATCTCGCCTGGAAGCTCTTCAGCTTACGACTGGTGGTACCAAACTCGGTGGTGACTCACAGGACGCTGGCATGAATGGAGATGGAGGGAGGCGGTCTGGTAAAGTTACTAGACGTGCTTGTGCCCATCCTGCCTTCCGCAATGCCAGGAATGATGAAATTGATCGTGAATTGAGAGAAGCTGGCGATGCAATGGTAGGAGAAGCTCTCATTCGACCGAGTAACAAGTCTTGTGACTCTTTGGCGGTCCATTGGATGGTCAGGCCGGGCTGCATTAAAGTCATTGAAGTTCTCGAAGAAGACAAGGATACCGATGCCAGCGTTGGCAACCGACTCATCATCAAGGTTAGTTAGTTATGACTCTCTCATTTTAGCTCTTTTGATTTTCAAACCCTCACAATTTTCCCATGTATGATCATACCATTCTTATTTTTTGTCTACAGAAAGAGGTCTACGAAAGTATTGATGAGTTATTGGGCAGATACATTGCACCAATGAATGACCGAGTAGAAGAGGTACAGCATCATCGCAAGTTTTTGGATAAACTTGAGGATGAAATCGATGCAAAGATGCTAGATATGAAGAAAGCACAACCTGCTGGAGTATACTACTTTATCTGCTGGAGTGAGAGCTATCCAGGCTATGTCTCTCTACGATTCATCATGAGCAGAACGCCAAGAAGCCATACTATTGCTATATCACCGGACGGCTATGTGTGGGGATCCAGAACTTTTAGCAACATTGATAAGCTCTTGAATGAGTTCAAGAAGAATCCTAGCGGTGAGTTGCACTTCCCTCTATCTTTTTTTGACTTTGGTTCATGATACATACATCTCATTTTTGTGAGCTTTTTGACATTTTTTATATGCATTCATCATCAGGAGCAAAAACACCACAAAATCGCCATGGCAGTACTGGCAGTGCCATGACCATGTCAACATCAAGGCAGTCAACGGGAATGAGAACAGAAGATAGCAGTAGGCAATCACGATGGGGACCTGCTGCTATGCCCCCTGCTCCTGCTGCAGCAAGTAGATGGGGAAGTATGCCTCCACCTCCATCAGGTCCACCACCGAATTTTGCTCCGCCAGTAAGTATCAATTATATTGTACCATTTTCTCCTTTCTTTCCATCATTATGCTCACGTAGTGAAATCGTTTCGTTCTTTTACATCGCAGCCTGGTGCACCGCCTAACTTTGGCTACCGCCCCCCTCCTCCGCCTGGAGCACCCCCAGGCTATCAACATGTCCCCCGTTAAAGCAACATAGTCGCCTTGTATATCGTCTACTTCCATTGTTTGTCAACGAAAGAAATTAGCAAGCATGTAGTCAACATCTAAAGCATATAAAAAAATATACAAATCATTTATTATTTTTATATCACAGTTCTCTTCTGAAAAGAAAAACTGATTTCACATATATAACATGAAATGCCAAGGATATTGGCAAATGTATGAACAAATCATGAAAATATTTTTTAGCGAAGTAGTATTCTGAATGACAAATTTGGCTTGCAATTAACATTATTAAGCCCGACGAATCATGTATCAACCAAGAATGAACCAATGCAACCCCACAACTTCCTCGCCCTAAGAAACCCCCAACACTTCGTTGAACCACATTAGAACTTGTGCAAATTGTAGAACTCAGTAATGCTCTTTGCTTTGAACTTATCTAAGCCACGCTCTAGACATTTCGCTAGCCAAACAGCACACTTGACGTTGGTGATAAGGCCAACACCGAAGTCAACAGCTGTGCGCCTAATAATGTAGCCTGAGCTGATCTCATCCTTTCGCGTAGTTCCTTCACTGATATTAATGACCAACTCAACATCACGTTCCTTAATGTAAGTTAAAGCAGATGGAGCACCGCTATCCACGCAAGCTTCAATATCATCAGCGTCAACAGGTTTGCGCAACTCCTTCATATCCAAACCATAATGCTCCTTGAAGTATTTGCAGGTTCCAGATGTACCACATAGTTTGAAGCCTAACTTGTTAAGAATCTGCGCAGATTCAGCAAACTCATAACGGAATTCATCGCTCGCAATAGATAAGAGGATTGATGAGCCTGGCGTGGGGATCTTGAAACCTGTTGCAAGCATTGCTTGGATGAAAGCCTCTTGAGCGTCGTCACCAAAGCATGCGACTTCGCCTGTAGATGCCATCTCAACTCCAAGAGTAGGATCAGCTCCTCGAAGGCGAGTGAACGAGAACATGGGCGCCTACAAACAAAAGGGAAATTTTGTCAGTCAGTTTAGCCAAGGGGGGTGTTAAATAAAAAGACAAAAGTATGCAAATGCTTACCTTGACACAAACATAGTCAATGTCAAGCAGTGAAATGTTGTATGGTTTGACACTCAGTCCACACATTGCCTTTGTTGCCAAAGAAATGAAGTTATGATGAAGAGTTTTGCTAACAAAAGGGAATGTACGACTTGCTCTTAGGTTGCACTCAATGACTTGCACATCATTGCCAATGCCCATGAATTGGATGTTGAAAGGCCCTGTAATATTGAGGGCCTTGGCGATGGCAGATGCATATTTTTTGGTTTGGCGAATGGTGTTCACATATAGTTTCTGAGCAGGCAAAATGACTGTTGCATCACCACTATGCACACCGGCATTTTCTAGATGCTCTCCAATTGCATAATTCAATATTACCCCTTCATTAGCAATGGCATCAAATTCAATCTCTTTTGCACCAAGGATGAATTTTGTTACTACAACAGGTTTGTCATCAGCAACATCTGCAGCTAGACCAAGGTAATTCTTGAGTTGTGTTTCATCACTGGCTACACGCATGGCTGCTCCAGATAGAACAAAACTTGGGCGTACAAGGACAGGAAACCCCACCCCATTGGAGAATTTCACTGCTTCTTCCACCGAGCTCAATACAGACCATGCTGGTTGCTTCAAACCCATTTCATCCAACATGTCTGAGAATTGCCGACGATCCTCTGCACGTTCGATATCTCGAGCAGACGTTCCAAGAATTTTAGCCCCACTCTCAGCAAGAGGACCTGCTAAGTTGTTAGGGATTTGACCCCCAACAGACACAACTACTCCAGCAGCTGCTTCACGCTCGTAAATATCTAGCACACGCTCCAAGCTCATCTCTTCAAAGTAAAGTCTATCACTCTCATCATAATCAGTACTGACTGTCTCGGGATTATAGTTCACAATGATACTCTTAAATCCATCTTTGCGCAACTGACGAACACATGAAACAGCGCACCAATCGAACTCAACACTGGATCCAATACAATACGCACCACATCCAAGAACCATCACACCACGTTCTTGCTTCTCTGCCAAAGCATTTTCGCGATGGGCGCTGACAGATGCACTACGAACACGATTCTTGAATGCCTTTGTTGAGGGTGTTGACAAAGAAGAAGCTGGTCCCTCGATTATTGGTGTATAGGTGCTTTCTGGGATATCGTCGTGATCACCAGAATAGGTCATGTACAGATAGTTTGTATCAGCAGGGAATTCAGCTGCCAACGTATCAATCTGCTTCACACAGGGCTTGACTCCAAGCGTATACCGAAGGGCTCTCACTTGAGCTGCTCCATCTTGGAGAGGTGTAAGATTGCAGTATTGGGCAATCTTTCAAATGAAAGGGATACAATAAAAAATAGAAGGAAAGCAGCACAGTCAAATTAGGAAAAGTTGGCTGATTCAAATCATAATGAAGGCAACATGGTCTTTTACCTGACGATCACCAAAGCCAGCAATCTTGAGAGACTTCATTCTATCATATCCATTTGTGGCAAAAATGGTGTTGATATCACCGCAGTCAATACACGCTTTGCGCATTTCAGCTATGTTCTGAAGCTTGCTCAAGAACCATTTATCAATCTTGGTACAGTCATGGACTCTATCTACACCCCAACCCTCTTCTAATGCCCTCTGAACTGCAAACAACCGAGTATCAGTAGGAGTTTTCAACTGTTCCTCCAAAGGAATATCGTCATCTGTTAGATTGGATCCAATGCCTTCTAGCCCGTCAAGCGCTGGGTTCACCATACGGCAAGCTTTTTGAATTACCTCCTCAAATGTTCGGCCAATGGACATGACCTCACCAACACTAAGCATGGATGATCCCAACTTGTTACTCACTCGGTTGAATTTCTTGAGATCCCAACGAGGCATTTTGAGTACACAATAATCCAAACTGGGTTCAAAGCAGGCAGTGGTTGTTTTGGTGACAGAGTTTTTGATAGAAACCAAGTCTTTTCCAAGGGACAATTTTGTGGCCACATATGCCAGGGGGTACCCAGTTGCTTTTGATGCAAGCGCAGATGATCGAGACAAACGGGCGTTTACCTCAATAATGCAATACTGCTCACTCTTGGGATTAAGAGCATACTGAATATTACATTCGCCGACAATTCCCAAGTGACGAACAACCTTGAGGGCAGTCTTTCGCAGCATGAAGTACTCTCTATTTGTCAATGTCTGCGAAGGGGCTACAACAATAGAGTCACCAGTGTGGACTCCAAGAGGATCAAAGTTCTCCATCTGAAATTGTAGTTGTGGAGAGCAAGGAGTTAGTTAATGAACCAGAAACATGCATGGATTCTTTGGATAGCAGCATTTGAAGGTCCATATACTTACGTTGCACACTGTGATGCAGTTATCACTAATATCACGAACAACTTCATACTCAAGTTCTTTCCACCCACGCAAATCTTGATCGATGAGGATTTGGTCGCTGGTAGTAAATGCCATTTCAGCCAAATTCTTCATTTCCTTATCATTGTCAGCAAATCCAGAACCAAGTCCTCCAAGTGCAAAGGCCGCCCTAACAAGAACAGGGTATCCAATTTTGTTCGCTGCCTTGAGGGCTTCGTCGATACTGTTTGCACTGTATGATAGTGCAATAGTTTCACCAATTTCTTTGAGCTTCTGACTGAAAATTTCTCTGTCTTCAGTAGCCTCAATCACTGGGATTTGAGTTCCAAGAACTTCAACCCCTGCCTTTTGGAGTTCGCCACTGTTCCAAAGTTGCACACCAACATTAAGCGCAGTTTGTCCACCCATGGACACGATGATACCATCTGGTTTCTCTTTGTGAATGATATCCATCACCACATTAGGGCGGATGGGCAAAAAGTAAACCTTGTCCGCTCCGGGGGTGACCTCATCCTTCTCAGTGGAAGTTTGAACAGTTGCAATGTTTGGATTGATAAGAATAACCTCAATGCCCTCTTCTTTAAGTGCCTTGATACATTGACTTCCAGAATAATCAAACTCTCCTGCTTGTCCGATGCTCAAACCTCCACTTCCAACAAGAAGAACCTTCTTGTATGTTTTCCTCTGGTAGGACAAACCATCTTGCAAAACAAGAGGTTGTGTAATTTTGCGCACATGTCCTACAAACTTATCAAAGAGGAAGGATGTGTCAAGCGGTCCACCACTGGCTTCCGGGTGGAATTGCACACTGAAGAATGGCTTGTTCGTGTGAACAATACCCTCATTGGTGTTGTCATTGGCGTTGATGAAAAGTGGTTTCCACATGGGAGGGAGAGACAATGAATCGACCGCGAATCCATGATTTTGTGGAGTAATGTAGCAACGACCAGTTCGTAAATCAATGCAGGGTTGGTTCATTCCGCGGTTTCCGTATTTGAGCTTGTAGGTTTTAGCACCCGCCGCAAGGGAGAGCAATTGATTTCCGAGACAAATTCCAAAGATGGGGCGGGGTGGATCCAACTCAAGAGCGTATTGAATGGATTTGATGGTCTGTGGGCACATGGCTGGATCACCTGGTCCGTTGGAAAGGAAGAGGCCATCCCATTCAATGTTGCTTGGGTTGGCTTCGAGATCGTAGTCGAATGGGACAACTGTGAGCCTCACTTTGTGCTCGACGACAAAGTAGCGGATGATGTTGAACTTCATACCACAATCATAGGCGACGATGTTGGTTGTGTTGTTTTCGCCATAAACCTTGACAACTTTGGTAGAAACTTCTGCGACGAGGTTCTTTTTGTTGGGATTGGAGAATGGTTTTATAGCTTTGGGAATACCCTCATCCCCCGTGGGATTCTACATCACACAACATGATGGAGTTGAATGTCGGAATTATTAGACGAACCAATGATCTTAAAATTGCAACAATAAAGCACATAGAAATAAGGAACAAGAGAGTTTACTTACAACCACAACATGTCCCAGCAAGGCTCCAATAGAACGGATTTTTTTGGTGAGTTCCCTCGTATCAACACCGTAGATTCCCGGGACGTTGTTGTCCTTGAGCCACTTGGCCAAACTCTTGTGCGCCGCCCAATGCGAGTGCTCCCACGAATAGGAACTGACCACCAATGCGGCAATGTGAATCTTATTGCTCTCAAAGTATTCGGGCAAGTCGAACTCATCCCGGATGGAGTCGTCGGGGACGCCGTAATTTCCAATGAGGGGGAAGGTCAGCACGAGGATTTGACCGCGGTACGATGGGTCTGTCAGGGCCTCGGGGTAGCCCACCATGCCCGTGTTGAAGACTACCTCTCCGGAGACGCTGGTGGGGGCGCCGAAGCTGCGTCCTTCGATTGGTGGGGATCCATCGGCGAGGACGAGGTGGGCGAGTTCGCCCTGCGATCAACAAGTCGGCAGAAGGGACGCAGAGAGGAGAGCCGTGTTTGGTGGGTGAGAGGAGGGTGTCTCGAGCGCTTCAGTGGCGGCAAGACATGGCAGGGCAGGACACAGAACATATACAACAATTGGCATCCGCGCCGCATTGCTGCACCGTCCTCAACAGAAGAACAAAGATCTGATCTCACCTTGCTCTCGAGCGCAGAAAAACCATTGTCGACATCCATGTTTCCGTTTTCAGCAGATATTCACGATTATATTTAAAAGAATTGTCGGTATGTTAGTTTGAATATGCTGAAGGTTCGAGCGTGAATGGTCGTGCTGCCTTGCTTGGAGAGTTTGGTAGATCAATTCTTGAAAAAATGATTATTTCTGTCGAAAGAATGAGCACATCTTGTGGCCGTCAGATCGAGATTGGTGACAGCACACCTCGGCAAATGGAGATCTGTCTGCTCGCCAAGAGGTTCGGTGGTGTGCTGACAACCATCAAAAATAATATCTTGGAAATAATGGTTGGTGATGATGCTGTTGATGATGTAATTGTGATGTAATTCTGACACGACGATGACGTAAATATGACGTAAATATGACGCGCTTGATTATTGGCTGGGTAGGAATTCAATATGCATGACGTGGCTACTCGTCGCCCCGTAGAAAGATATGATGGATTTAGAGCTACTACGTGGTGAGATCTT
>JALLAR010000869.1:0-12261 GCA_036939335.1 Conticribra guillardii
AGGAATTACCGTGATTACCCAAAAACCCGGTAAATTACCGACCATTCCACGGTAAAATCGGAAAACGGTAATTTCCAAACTAGAACACCAACACCAACACCAACACCAACACCGACACCGACACCGACACCATTACATAATTTTAAGTGGTAAAATTGTAAAACAGCTGGAGCTGCTGCTGTACAATAATATATTTTTAACCTCATTAATTAGGAAGTTGTGTTATGTGTAATCTTGAACTCAGGACCAGCGAGCCTTTTTAGGTTGCAAGATTTTTAGTTATGGAATATAGCTAGTTACTCCATAGCATGCAATATTTGCTGTTTCATTGTCAGAACATGGATTGCCAAGGTGACATCTGCCTCTTAAGAGCAAAATAAAGAATGAAAGTTTATCTCTTTCTACTTTTCCTGTTAATAGTTGATATTTATATCTAATTAAACCTGGCTCAAAAACAAACCGACTTTTAATATCATTTAATTGTAGAACAAAAATTAGAGAGCAGATTAATTTCATCTTCCATTGGCACAGATCTACGAAATTGGAGCTCCAACAAGGCTTACTGATGCACACACTCCAACGCTTGTTCTAATCTCTTTGCCATCCCAAGTTGCGACACCTCCCTCACCTGTTTTTAAACTTTTCGCCACAGAGTCCCAAGTCTTCTTCTTTTTCATCTGGGTGGAAGAGAAAGGCTCCCCGCACAGTCCATCAATAAAGACACGCTCTCCAATGGGTGAATCAGCTGGTGGGGCAACCAGTTCAACTTGTTTGCCATCTGCACTCTGTAATAACATAATTATTTTGTTTTATGCAAACAAGCCGCAATGGTGTCAGCACAAGACAGGTACAACACACAAAAGAATGCTGCAAACAAAAGAAATGGGAAACAATAGAAATCGACATACCTTTGCTGCAAGAACCATCCCATTACTCTCAAAACCTACAATTTTTGCAGCCTTGAGGTTGCATACAACAAGGACCTTCCGATCTTGCATTTCTTCAAGTGTGTAATGCTGTCGCAAACCAGAAGCTATTTGACGAGGACCGCCTTCCTCTCCAACATCAATTTCTTCACAGAAAAGCTTGTCCGCTTCAGGATGATGCCAAACCTAAATTTAATATTCGTTTGTGATAGTAAAAATGCCATACATTAGCGTTTGCAATGTAAAAGGCATTCCAATAAAGTGCAACTGAATAGAGAAACAAGCCAAAGAAAATTTAGCATCACTACCTACCTTGGTAATCTGACCAACACGAATATCAACTTTGGTAAATTCTGGTTGATCTGGGGCACCTTGCTGTCCCTTCTTACTTGCTGCAATCTCTTTTGCCTTCTTTTCTTTCTTTTTCTTCTGCGCTTCCTCATAAGCCAATTTCTTATTCTTTGACGCATTTGCTGCATTTGACTTCTCTTCATCTGACAAATTTCTCACGTAAAGAATATCACCGACATCAATCTTGGATCCTTCCACCAAGTTCCTCAAGTCAGGATTTACATCCCACAATGATTTCGGAGGAGTGTTGAGTTTTTTGAAAATTGCCGAAGCACCCTGAGGTAAGAAAGGCAGCAGCAAATGTGCCATGGCGTAAACTGCTTCCAAGGTTGCCCGGACAACTATTTGACGCTTCTCAGCAAATTCATCTCCCTTGAGCTTCCATGGCTCTTCCTTGGTCAAATACCCATTGACATCACGGCAAGCCTGCATTGCAATATTGGCGCCTCCCTCCAAAGAAAGTGCTTCCATCTTTGCAATATAGTCCTTCCTCACTGCACCAAAATCAAAAACTACTGTCTCAGGTCCCGGAACATTAAGAACCACTCCTCCGCAATATGCACCACACAGACTTACTGCACGATGCACTAAATTTCCTAATGTATCGCACAAATCAGCATTGTGCATTTCCCTCATGTTTTCTTCCGAAAAGCTCAACTCTCCTCCATAAGGCGCCTCCTTACACAAATACCACCGAAAAGAATCTACATCAAATTTATCCAACATATCATGAGGATCAACAACATTTCCCACCGACTTGGACATCTTTTTCCCCTCCTTATCATTAACAAATCCATGAGCGAACACCGATTTGGGCAACGGCAATCCAGCCGATAAGAGAATACAAGGCCAAATAACAGTGTGAAACCACAGAATATCCTTTCCAATAATATGCACATCCGCAGGCCACAACTTGGCCAGTTCCTCATTGGGACCACTCTCCTCGTCATTGACACCCAATGCATCCACCCCCGTCAAATAATTAGTCAACGCATCAAACCACACATACATGACGTGATTTGCCTCAAACCCCTCAGGAACAGGAATCCCATGTGTAAAAGTAGTACGACTCACACTCAAATCCCTCAACCGATCGCCATTCAAACGTGACAAAATCGCATTCCGATGGGACTCCGGACGAATAAATTCCGGATTTTTCTCGATATGCTCCACCAACTGATCATGATACTTGCTCATTCGAAAGAAGTAACTCGCCTCTTGCACGCGCTGCAATGGCTGACCGGTCGATGGATCGCAAAAGTTGCAGAGCTCGGCCTCAGAGTCGGTGACGAAGGTCTCTTCTTTGACGTTGTACCATCCAGAGTATTGGTCGAGGTAGATATCGTCGGCGGCGGCGCAGCGGAGCCAGAGGGCTTGGGCGGTGCGCTTGTGGCGGGAGGAGGTGGTGCGGACGTAGTCGTCGTTGGTTACGAGGACTCGTTGGTTGAGGCATTGAAAGCCGGTGACATACTGTTTTATTTCATTGAGTTGTAGGTGAGATTTTGTTGCACATGAATCATTGCGGGATGAGTGAGGAATAAATGATTATAGTATGGGTCAGACAATTGATCTTGATGCGAACGAAGCATATAAATTGACTGTGGTAATAAAATTCACGTGTTTTCAATAAATAATAATACCAGCCACATGCAATATGACACACCCATCACATTGAATCATTTTGCTTGCCTCAGCAAAACATCAAAAATGCCCCCGAAACCAACCAGATATCCAACGTGAAAAATGCAACCGCAACACAATATATACAAGACACTCACCGTGTTACAAATATCAATTGGCTCCTTCTCCTCCCTCTCCGCAGTCTTGGCAATCTTTTCTCCATGCTCATCCGCCCCCGTCACAAAGTAGGCCATGCCCTCATCACTCGCGCAATTCAATCGAGAAAATCTAGCAATGGCATCGGTGGTGGCTGCCTCATATGCATGGCCCATATGAGCGGGACCATTGGTGTAGTTGATGGCGGTGGTGATGTAGAATCCCTTTTTTGGTGGGGTGGTGTCATTGCTGTTGTTGGCGGTGGTCTCGTTGGCGGTGACATCATCGCCAGTGCCGCTGTTGTTGTTGACACCGGCGTAATAGCCATAGTTGATGGTGGAAGGATCACGGAGCGACCATCGATCATAGGGAGCTGGTGCGTCGGCGGGTGTGGCTGCGTTGGCGTCGGTCATGATTTTGCTTAATTGTTGGTTGTGTGTGTTCGACGTTTGCTTCAATTTCAATTTCCTTCGGCGTCACAATACAAGTTGTGGTCAATCATGGATGGGCGGCCGTGATTGTTGCAATAGGTTGCGGTAGGTTGCGGTCACGACTACTACTAATAACTGATAAGGTCGCGATTTCGTCTGTCTGTCACAGATAATATCCATCTCCCATTTCACTCGCATCTCGCATCTATCACTCGTCACTCGTCACTCATCACTCAACACCGTACTCATATCTGATGCGAGCTCTATCGAATAAAATATTTAAATAATAAAGATATCTTTTCCATAGTATTGTTTTTCCGTAGAATACTTCACAAATCCAAAAGTTTCCAAATTATTGAAATAATACTTCGCAGTGTTGAAGTTCCGACAACACGTACCCCCCAAGGACGAGATTCCCCCTCCACGCGTCATTTGCGTTCATCTTCAACCTTTTTTTGCACAATTTTTTTTCTTGAGTTCTTTTTTTACGCCCAAGATCCCACCATCTTGAGTTGAACCGTCATTATCGTTTTCGCAAAGACACCGGCTACAATACTGCCGAACATAAAAATAAGAAAACCCAACTCCCCGTTGCAAATATCAAATTCAATTCATCTTTGACTCTAAAGACCCCCCGTCCTCCATCCAATTTTTCAATTAATATACTATATACACAATGAAGTTAACAACGGCCATTTCACTCATCCTTGTCGGCGGTGCCGCCGCATTTGCCCCCTCTCCTGTGTCTCCCTCAAGGACTATGAATTCGGTAAGACAGAATGATTATTTCCGAGGCAAGCAAGAGAGCGAGAGACAAGGAGGGATAGTTTCATGGTAGATTCGTTCGTAGTATTTTGGCGAGTTTATGGGATTTTTTGCAAAGATTGTGATAAAACAGTGGGGCAGAAATTCAAAGGAGTGGCTGGATTACACTGGAGAGTCGAACGGATGCAGCTTGAGATGATCTATCCCCACGCTGTTGGTATGGATCGGCTGACCAATTATTTGCAATTATGATGATATTGGGGGTGTTTTGGCATTGCACCGGAAAGGACCATAAATCGATGCTAAAGCACGTGCATATTTCGATCTAGTCGTACGAGGTTTTTCATGGGAGATCCTAATGATTCCATTTGAGCGTTTGTCAGATCTAATGTCGATACTGCATTGACTTGTCAGCAACCTCGCTGCGTGATTGTTCTCACTGACAATACAATTTTTTGTTGAATTATTGCATCTCAAGAACATACACCAGAATTTTCTTTTGAACCAGATGTCATTTCCCCCTGAAATTGAATGTATCTTTTGAGCTCTTTCGGGTTCATTATTACAATTATATTTTATGATCGACATTTAATCTGATAAAATCGTCTCGGTTTTTATTTATTACAGGCACTTTTCATGGCAGAAGATGGCGAAATCACCCCCCTCAGAATTGGAACCCGTGGCTCCCCCCTCGCCCTTGCACAGGCGTACGAAACCCGCAAAAGATTGATCGAGAACTTCCCCGAACTCGAGGCCGATGGCGCCATCGAAATCTGTGTCATGAAGACCCAAGGTGACATGATCCTCGACAAATCTCTCATGGAACTCGGAGGCAAAGGTCTCTTCACCAAAGAACTCGACACTGCCCTCCTCGGTAACGAAGTCGATATTTGCGTCCACTCCATGAAAGATGTCCCCACCTGGCTTCCCGATGGAACCGTCCTTCCATGCAACCTCCCCCGCGAGGAAACCAACGATGCCTTCATCACCGCCAATGGAGAAATCAAAAAGATCGCCGACCTCCCCGACAACTCCGTCATCGGAACCGCCTCCCTCCGTCGTCAGGCCCAAATCCTTTCCCAAAACCCCACACTCAAATGCGTCAATTTCCGAGGAAATGTCCAAACACGTCTCCGCAAACTCGATGATGGAGTTGTCGACGCCACCCTTCTTGCTATTGCAGGGTTGAAACGCATGGATATGCAAGATTGCGCCACTGCCGTTTTGGAATGGGATGAGATGCTCCCTGCCGTTGCACAGGGTGCTATTGGTATCCAATGCCGAAGTGACGATGAGAGGAGTTTGAAATATATTGATGCTCTTAACTGCATGGACACACATGTGTGTGTGAATTGCGAACGTGCCTTCCTTGAGGCTTTGGATGGAAACTGTAAGACTCCTATTGCTGGACAAGCAAAGATTGTTGATGGAAAGATTGTCTTCCGTGGATTGATTGCCATGCCTGATGGTTCCTTGAAATACGAGACAGAGTCAACTGGAGAGATTGCGGATGCTGTTGAGATCGGAAGAAAGGCAGGAGAAGATTTGAAGGCACAGGCTGGAGAAAAATTCTTCGAAATGATGGTGGAAATGAGCCCACAGCAAGTTTTGGGCCAGATCACCAAGTAAATTCTCAGTGATTGCCTTTAATTCTAATTAGATTTATTTGAATGTATTTTCTGCACAAGTTATCGTTACAAATTCTTTGCTTGATTTGTGGTCACATTTCCTGGTGAATCAAAATGATGAAATTGGAGATTGCACATGATAAAATTCATTGGTGGTCCAATGAGTCGTTTTGAGGTTTGAGGCCACAAAGATTTGTAGATATTGCGACCTGCGACTGCGACACTGAGCAATTTATCTGTATTCTTTTGAATTTTCTACGAAGAGCACATAGTACACGTGCGATTCAAAACCAATTTTATTTACTTAATCCAATCTGGCGTGCTTGCTTGTGTTGTATTGTACTGCAGCAACAACATCTAGTGTATCACAAAAAATGAGGGATTGGTTCTATTTCTAGTAGTTCTAGAGAGAACGGACAAGAAAAATACTCATGTCCTTTGCTTGCCCTGTCTCTCCAGTTAATTATGAAACATAAATATTCATTGTTACCATACCTCGTCTTCTCCCATTCAACAAATAATATTATTATCTTCTTCACATCATCCGGTGCGCATGGTATCTTCTGTTGTCTTGGCTCATATCCCAATTATTACTTAGACGACACGTGACACCGTGACTCACCGCGACCGTGACACCTTTTCTAAAATCTTTTCATGACACGAAAAATAAAAAATAATAATATTGCGACCCAAAACACAAACCGACCCTAGTACGATACAACCAAACGAACAAACCATGAGCACCACCACCACCACCACCAGAGACCCCCGCGAACCAAACTCCACACCACCCCAAACCCTCAACCCCGACCTCCAATCCGAACGCTCCCACACCCCGTTCCGCCCCCTCTCCATCACCCATTTCCTCGACGGAGGCTCCCCCACCAACACCGAACGTCGCCGCCTCCTCGAATCATGGATCATTCGCGACCCCACGGGGATATTTTCCAATGAGGACAATAACTACTTGCATCGGACGGAGAGGCATACGAGGGCGTTGGCCAAGTTCGTGAGGTTGGTGGAGTTGTGTCGTGCTGCTGGAATTGGCGCCACCAACAATAGCAATAGCAATAGCAATAGCAAAGCTAACAACAATACCAATAACACGAACAACAATATCAATTACCTCGAAGGAGAAATCACCCAAACCCCCGAATTCCAAACCCTCGTCGCCACCCTCTCCGACGACCCCCTCCCCACCTCCCTCCACTGGGTCATGTTCGTTCCCAACATTCTCACCCTCTGCGATGCCGAGCAACAATCCCGCTGGCTGCCCCTATGTCGGGACTGGAAGATGATTGGATGTTACGCACAGACGGAGCTGGGGCACGGGTCCAATATTCGGGCATTGGAGACGACCGCCACCTTTGTCAAGGGTGGTGGTACCGGTGGTGCAAATAACAATGACGGAGAGTGGGTGATCAACAGTCCCACCATGACAAGCGCCAAATTCTGGCCGGGAACACTGGGAAAAACCGCCAACCACGCCATGGTCATCGCGCGATTAATCGACGGAACCGGCAAGGATCAAGGAATACACAACTTTCTAGTTCCGCTGCGAAGCATGGAGGATCATTCTTTATTGCCCGGTGTCGAAACGGGGGATGTGGGACCCAAGATTGGGTACAATAATATGGATAATGGGTTTGCGAGGTTTGATCATGTGAGGATTCCGAGGAGGAATATGGCGATGCGGTTTGCGTATGTGGATGAGGAGGGGAATTATGGAAAGGTCAAGGGAGGGGCTTCGGATGCGGCTTCGAAGGTTGCGTGAGTTTCATTGTTTGATTGATTTTGGTTGGTTTGTGACGAGTATGATGTATTGTAGGCACATTTTCCTTGTCTTGTCTTGGCTTTGCTAACGTTCATTATTCCTTGGAATCATATTCTATCATGTCCGTTTTGACACATCCTATACTATTCGGAATAGTTACATCACAATGATGCAAGTGCGCGCCTACATCATTCATTCCTCCAGCGAGGCCCTCGCCATGGCATGCACCATCGCCATTCGATACTCTGCCATTCGTCGTCAAGGCTACAATGCCGATGACAACACCAGCACCAGTAGTACCGGCCCATCGGAATTCCAAGTTCTCGACTACCGCCAACAACAATATCGTCTACTCCCCCTTCTTTCTGCATCCTATGCCATCTTTTTCACGGGAAAACATGTTCTCTCCCGTTTGAAACACATTGAACAGCAACTTGTTTCAGGGGCCACCACCATTACGAAAACTACCGTGGGGGATATCCATGCCACTACTTCGGCGTTGAAATCGTTCATTACAACATTTACTGCGGATGGGATTGAGGATTGCCGTAAGGCATGTGGTGGGCATGGGTTTTTGGTGTGTTCGGGATTGGTGGAGTTGAGTAATACGTATTTGCAGAGTTGCACTGTGGAGGGAGATAATCAAATGTTGCCTCAGCAGGTAGTTAAGGTGTTGTTGAAATTGGTGGCTGCGATTCAAGCAGGTGATGATGCCATGTTGAAAGATTATGAAGGGACAGATATGGAGTATTTGATTGGTCCACTCCAATCTCTACTGGGCGGGGAGGGCGCCCCACCCACTACCTCAAAAAGTACTTTTGCCTTCCCCTCCAACACTACCCACAAAGACTTTCTTGGCATATCCACTCTACTTACTGCATTCCAACACCGCTCGGCCTGTCTCCTACTAGATGTGGCAATGCAACTTCAATCCTCCATGTCCACAACCTCCTCTCAACAAGCGTGGAATGACTCCCTCCTCTCCATGGCACGAGCCTCCCGCGCACATGCATGCTACCTTCTTCTACGTGATTTCTCCAATGGTCTCAAGGAAGAGCAATGCCAGGGCTCGAAATCATGCTTGGGTCCCGATGAAATCAACGTTCTTTCCCAATGTCTTCGCCTTCTATCTCTCTATTGGATGGATCAATACTTGTCAGACTTTCTCCAGGTCCAACTGTTGTCGTCGGATCAAACACCACAATTACGAAAGGCATTGCTGCAGGCAATGACAGAATTACGTCCCAGTGCGGTGGGACTGTGTGACGCACGTGACTTTTCCGACTTTCGCCTCAAAAGTGCATTGGGAAAATATGATGGAAATGTCTACCCCGCCATTATGGAGGCGGCGAGGAAAGATCCTTTGAATGTCAATTCAGACGACAGTGGGGTGGGTTTGGGTTATGATGAGAGTTTGAAGAAATTGATGGTTGGTGGTGTGGGTGAATACAAAGCGACAACAAGAACTAAGAAAGGAATTTCGGGGACTGTATCAAGGCTTTGAGGAAGTGAATGAGATTTTGGAGAATATGTCTTTGGATTTAACTTGCACCTGAACATATTCTCATTTCGAGTGCCCGAATAATAGTTTACATCTACAACTTAAATTTGGTTGACTGAAATGTAGATTTACTATTGATTCACGCCCATGTTAATATTTCAAAATAGTTGGTCTGCTGAAAGCGATACTAAAGCACGAATAGATTAAACCACCCACACGTAAACCAAGATATTCTCTAACAATAATTACATATTGATTATGGAATAGAATCATTTTATAATCTCTCATACATTCACAATGAGTACTTTATTATTATATTGAGTCCCAATGTTGACTCAACGTCAACGCAAACAATAGCCCTATATATTTTTGCAAGAAATGCCATTCTTTGTTGGTTAAACCAGGGTTCTCATCATTACCAATTTATGATTTTTACAAGATGAAAAGAAATCAAACAACAATTAATGGCATAGTCTACACTATTTTCAGCAGTGAATTTTGTTAAATCTATGTCACTTCTTTTAAAGAGGTTGTAATGGGTCTGAGTGGATTGTAGCTGGATCAGGTTAATGTCCACACAGCCACAGCCACAGCCACAGCCACAGCCACAGCCACCCAATGACCATAGCTGGCAGTGATTAGGAGGTGTCACATTGGGCACTGCCACACTAATCTTGACCTTGACGGCCGCGTGCATAGCAGAATTTGTATTACTCAGCGCACCAAAGGTCGGCGACACTACACATCCAAGCCACAACAGGCGGTACTACACCAACACAATTTTATTACTACACATCAATCAATAAAAAATCATGAATGATGGCAATGGTGAAAGCAAAGACTATTCAATTTTAATATAATGCGTTTAGATTGCGTTTAGGCATCATTTCATGCTGCCTGTGTGAGTCTACAATGAGATTGGTTGTCAGCCGGGAGGGTACTAAAAATTAAAATTAAAATTAAAAAAAATTATCTATATTTAACTCACATTCTTTTTTCAGGAGCAAGGATGGTTTATCGATACTTGTATCATTCATCTGTGTACCATAGCCATAGCTCCATTTGAATGTAGGACCTGATACTAACCTGAGCTTATGAAAAAATTAATATGTAGCAACCTTGCATTTTGGATGTACCTGTATCAGTTACAAAATAACCACTTAGTTCCTTGACACTTGCTAAGAGATGCTTTGAATTCCTATATACTACATACTAAGTAAATACATTTTTCCACCAGTAATGTCACCACCACTAAGGAGTTATGTCCAAATGGAATCCACAACTGGTAAGAGCACTTGTAAAAGTACCTTTCTCTCAAATAATCATTTACTGTTGAGTTCCTGGTTTAATATCCCTTAGCAAGTGTCAACATTCTCTTAGCAAGTGTCAACATTCTCTTAGCAAGTGTCAACATTCTCTTAGCAAGTGCCAACCATTCTCTTAGTGGCCCGAAAGGATAGGATGCGTCCTCAGCCAAACACGCGATATCATTGTTATTCTTGTTTCCTGCATCATCATTATGGTTTGTATATGTATGTGTTGGTGATGGGGTCTGCTGGCGGTGGGTACCACTGAGGGTAACTTCTTGGATGCTCCATGATGGTGCACAATTACTAATGTCTCTGGACCCACAACTGCTAAGAGAGGCTCGTATCAGCCAAGGGGTTTTGTGGCTAATAATATGACATCTGCTGTGTTCTTGAATACCTGCACCAAAAAATACGAAAGGTACCTTGTTAGTGTTAGCAAGTGTCAATTACAAAAGGGCAACTGCTAAAATTGTTAGCAAGTGCCAAGGAACTAAGTGGTTATTTTGTTATTGGTGTACCTGTCATCTCAGGAAGAAAATCCATCAACTGCGACAAAGCAAAGGGAAACATCTGGAGAAAAGTCCACTCTGGAGATGAAAATGAAGCTAGGCAAGCAATATTGTTATTGTTTAACAAAGACCGCACTAAAATAACTCATTTACAGAGTGTTCAAGAATGAGTTTGATCAGTATGCTTCTGTTCCTGTTTATTAAAAAAACTTCATATTTATACTAGATATAAAGCATAGCTTTTGGTAAAAAAATCAATTAAAACCACAGCAATATTTCGAAGGACTTTTTAAACTAATTGTTGTAGCATGTGTGTGTGTGGTGTGTGGGGCCAAGAGCAAGAGTAAGTTTCAATGGTTTTGTTGCAAAAAACACCCCTTGTGCAGTTACTTAAGGTGACAGTGATGCTTCTTTTTAAATTTATGAACTAATAATCACATTTTCTGTCATGATATGTTCTAATTAGACCCACGTGAACATCAGAGTGACAAATAACTGCATAAACTAATACTACTAGATTTGGCACACAATTCACCCTCACTAGTCTCATTTTTGCCAATATGGAGATGGGCTCAATAAAACCAATCAGCACAAATAATTACACAACAACATCATGTCGTATGTATGCGATCTGCATGCCGGACAGACGTGGCAAAAGAGGACTCGTTCCTCCAAAACCACGATATCATTTTTTTGTCACAATAAAGTTTTCTCAGCGATAAACTAAAAACTACAACAAAGTAATAATAGGAAACATAGAAAAGCCATTTCCCCTCTCAACAATGACGGACGTTTGTAAGAGCCACAGCGTCGCAATGCACACCACCATCCTTCCCATTCGAGTTGTCTCGTGTGGTATTTTCGAGCCCCCTCCCTGCTCAGCAATGTGGTATTCGCAACCGCATTCTTGTGTATTGCATCGCGTTAGTATTCACATAATTCTTGCGTTCACGGCGTCATCGCCCGCTCGCTCACAATGCCCACTGCACAGCATACAATGCCACTCACAACACCCTTCCCCATTGCCCACTAGCAGGGCGCTCACACCCCACTCTCTCTCTCTCTCTCTCTCTCTCTCACACACACACACACACACACACATACAAACTCACAGCAATCACCAACACCAAAAACACCCACATCATGTTTATTCTTTGTTTGATACAAAAGAATGATTACATCCGACGATGTGTATTTTCCTCGGAGAGAGTGATTGGGCCAGGTTATTCAGTGAGACAACAAACATCACCAAAAGTATTCCAATTAACAATCAACAATGATCTTGTCAGT
>JALLAR010000870.1:0-12262 GCA_036939335.1 Conticribra guillardii
ACGAGTGGGGCTGAGGGAAAAGTACCATAGTACCTTACCATATGTCAAGGAGATGCCCCCCCTCCTATTGTTTGATAGTCCTACTAATTGTTAGAGTATTCATCATACATGGTTTCAGGATTAACAATACAATACTAGTGGTGCTGTGTTTTAATGATGATGTAGTAAAGTTGATCATGACACGTTGTTGTCAAACACGCCCAACGAAAATATCTTACATTACCTCAACCTAATTGGCCTGTGGGCATGCCAAAATTTCTTTGAAAATAGAATACATAATGATTGTGCCAGCATTTGCATTCATTGAAAAATCATCCTTTCATAAACACAAAGAAGAAAAAAATGGTGAAATCCACCATTTTGGGACTTTGCAGGTAAATCAACTTGGTTCGCAAAGAGAAAAACTGTCAATAACGTGCATCTTCTCATGTGAATAGACTTAAAGCTTGTAAATGAAAAAAGTCCTGCAGAGGAAGCTGGTGACATATTATACATCAGAAGCCAGTGATATTCCATTGGGATCTCATAATGCTACATCAGGGAGCTTGTTCTACCTTTGATGGAAATCAATCAGTCTCTTGGCTCTTGTCCTTGTGAAATTTTCCAATTGAGAAAATTTTTAAAACTACTGTTGAAATCTTATAAGAAGATGTACACAATCGTTAGTTTTTCTTTTGCTTGAACCAAATTGGTTTGTCCGCCAACTCCCAAAATAGGGGTTTTGCCATTTGTTGGTTCGTTAAGTTCACACGAAATGAGGATGCTCCAATCGATACAAAATGGCTGATACAATCTTCGTGCATTCTACTTTCAAAGGAATTTTGGCATGCTGCCATTTCGTATCAACGGACCAGACATTGATACCGTACACCATTGAATTTGTGCAAAAACACATACTATCTTCTACTTATTACTTTGGATTTTAAAAAGATTATAGTATTTGGTAAATGAAAAATGGGTGGAAACTCGCACAAGCAATCATCAGTGGAGCGTTGCTCTGCCTTACGAAAATTGTGCGAGGTGTGACAACATGAATGTGGGATAGCTTTGTTGATGAAAGGTTCCATGGTAGATGTTGTATTAAAAATATATATATGATGCAATGTACAGAAGAAGATCGCGTATGATAGAAAACAATGCCCTTTATGTATGAAAAAATAGGTTATTGTAACCATTCTCGTTACTGGACGGTATTCAGTGTACTTGGTTGAGATCTGATAAAAAAATAATGCAAACATTTACGCTTCCTTTGCTGCAGCATCTTTGTTGCCTGCAGGCTTCACATCGGCAACTTCTCCTTCTTCTTTTTTGTCTCCTACAGTATCAGACACTTCCGCTGCTGGTTGATTCACTTCAGTTCGTGACTGCTTTACTGTACCGCCAGCTCCTTCGTCACCATCGGTATTAGACAGTGGCCGCTTCTTGGACGCATCCCCTCCAAAAGGTGTACTAGTCCCAAAACCTGATCCCGATCCCGATCCAAAAGGCGATGTGCCAAATTGGGTCTTTTGGCCAAACAATCCAAAGCCTTTTGGCGGAGCAAGTGGCGCAGAACCAGCAGGTGCTGACAGTGTAATACTGGCAGACTTACCGAAAACAAATTTGTTTGTTGTTCCCGATTTTCCGGGAGGAGTCAAGTTCAGAAATGTGCCGCTTTCTGTGGCTGGTTTTCCAGGTGCAATGGTTGCTGCTGGCTTCTCGCCTACAGCAGCTGCTCCAAAAGAAGAAGGTGGTGCTGATGAGGATGACCCAAAGATGGATGGTTTTGAACCTGAACCGAACGCACCACTAGTGCCACTTCCAAACGCTACCTTGGTGGTGGCGGCGATGCTAGAACTAGCTCCAAATGTTGTCGCGCTGGCAATGTTTGTACTTGCTCCAAACGCCGTAGTCTTCGCAGCAGGAGCAGGTGCAACCGCAGGAGTCTCTTTCTTTTCTAGCGCAGCAGTTTTCTTGGTTTCTGGCTTCTCCACAGGAGTTTCAACCGTTTTCTCGGGAATAGCAGGAAGGGTCTTCTTTGAAGCAACTGAGGGTGCAGTTTGAGAATCTGCTTTGCCAATAGTAACAGAATCTTTAGGTGTGACTTCAGAAGAACTAGAAGTATCTGTTTCAACCATAGACTTATCTGGTTCTCCTGTGGCTGGAGCTTCAGGTTTATCTCCGTCTTGCTTCTTTTTCGCAACTTCCAGTTTTTGAGCAGCTGCCAGTTTGCGCTTTTTAAGCATCATTCTCAGTTTCATTTCTTCCTCTGTTTTGGAACTAGGCGCTGGTGGCGGAGCTTCATCCTTTCCTGTCGCCTTTGTGGCTTCCTTTGCAACAGCCGATTGTGCCGCATTATTTTGCGGCAACTTTTGCGTAGTGGCAGCCTTGCGCTTCTTTAATGGCTTCTTCGGTGTTGTGCCAGGTACTTGTTTTCCCTGCACCTCTTTCGTTTCTGATACTGGCGCCTTTTGAGAAGTTTCCGCTTTAACCAATGTTTGAACTGGTGCTGGTGCCTTTGCGCTTGTAGCTGTTTTAGCAGGAACAGGAACAGGTGCAGGTGGCTTTTGTGTTGACTCAGCAGTAGGATGAGCATCTTGTGTTTTGCCTGAAGTCGCTGGAGTTGCTGATGGGGCTAGTCCAGTTTTCGCTGTGGCTGGGGCTGCGACTGAGGCTGGCTCTTGCGCTGCGGGAGCTGTTACTTTTGTGGCGGCAAATGAAGGAGGTGCCCCTGGTGGTGGTTGAGGGGGTGAAGTCTGAGGAGGCAACCCTGGAGGTTGAACAATTTCAGGTTTCGCAACAGTTTCAGTGTCTTTTGCTTGCGAAGCTTGCAACACTTGCTTCTCCATAATAGATTTCTCAGCCGCATCAAGCTTTTGCTTTAAGTCAGAAATTTCCTTTTGTAGGCCCGCTTCTGCACCCTTGGCCTTTTCCTCGTCATGTTTCGCATCTTTCATAGCCTTTTGGAGTTTTCCTAACATTTTTTTGAAGTTCCCGACTCGAGCATTCAATGCAGTAACTTCTGTTTTCGACGTTTGCAACTCTTGCTCTGCTTTTTTCGTTGCCTCCTTGGCTGCTGCAATCTCCTTTGCAGTGACCTCGCCTGATTTGGCTGATTTTGCTAACTTCTCCTTCTCGATTTTAGTCTTCTCGAGCGAGGATTTCAGACTTTCCACAGAGGCTTTTTGAGATGAAATTTCTTTGTTTAGTCGAGTTACAAGATTTTTGGCACTGGAGCAATCATTTTCCGCCTTTTCTTTCAGACTTTTGATGGAAGAACATTCTTCCTTCAACTTTTCAACATTCGCGAGTGCTTTCTCGTGTTCCTCTGGATCAATCTAACAAATTCAATGCAGAGGAAAGTCAATCATTAGCACTGTGCTACAACAAAAAAATAGTGGAAAAACACTTCTTGATGGAAACAAGCCTTACCTGGTTGAACTTTGACACCAGACTGTGAACCCGTTGCTTCCAAGCGTCAACTTCGCGCAAGAGACTAGCTTTTTCAGATTCAAGTGAAGCCTTCTCGACTTCCATGCTATTTATTTTCTCAGTTTGCGGTGCAGCGGCTGCCTTTGCTTCACTGAATTCAAGTAAGACTTCCGTTAATTTCTTCTTTGATCGCTCTGAGTCCTCGCGAAGTGTTTTGTTGCTTTCCCCAATTAGCACAAGTTGTTCCTCTGCCCGATTGAGTTTGGTGCGAAGTTCTGACAAGTCTTTTTCTGCTGTTACTACGCCTCCTTCCTTATTGCTTTCGAGGAGTACCTTTAGTTCAGATCTCGATTCTTCGAGGCTTCTCTTGGCCAATTCAGTAGCAGTTCGCTCGCGTTCAGCTGCCCGTTTCGCGGATGCAAGATCTGCCTCAAGCATGGCACATTCCGATTGCTTGAAGCGAAGAAGCTCGCGCAGATCAGAGAGTTGCGACTTGTCATTGCTAGCGTCCTGTTCGCAAGACTCGTCGCCAACAAGTTGAGAAGTTTTGTCGTTCTGGAATTTCTCCACTGTAGTCGACAGAGAAGACATCTGATCATGAAGAATATTGTTTTGGCTGCGCAACTCTTCAAGTCGGGTATTTGCCACCCGCAAGGACTCCTCCAACTTGGCCTTGGATGATTCCCATGATGCCTTCTCGACTTCCAACTCAGCTTTGATAGCGGCAAGCTGTGATTCAGCAGTCTCACGAAGCCGGTTAGCTGATTCCGCATTTGAACGAGCCTCGCGAAGAGAATTCCGCGCCTCGGCGTGCAGGGCTAACTCACGCTCGTAGTTTTTCTAAAGTAGAAATGTGAGAAATGTGAGAAAATTGATCAAGAGAACAGTTTCAATTCAAGTCAGTCATAATAAAAACAAATACCAAGAACACTATCTATTAGACAACATGACTTACCTCAGCATTTGCAGCATTGAGCTGGTAAGATTTCATTTCTGCCGTCAATGAATCCACTCGGGCAGTAGCGCTAGTGGCATCTTGCTTAGAACTTGCCAGCTCCATTGTTAGAGAGTCCAACTTAGCCTTCAGCTCATTTACGGCCTTCTCCTTCTCGCTACGATGAGCCATGAGATCTCTGGTTAACTCAGCGACAGCTTCAGATTTACCTTGTTCGGATTTTCGAAGCTTATCTAAAGTTATCTCTGTTTCATCTTTGTACTTGGTTGATGCTGCAGTTAGCTCCACGACTTGAGATTCACTGGCCTTAGCCATGGCTTGGTAATCAACAATCCTTGCTTTCGCTGTCTCGAGGTCTGCCTTCGTGGACTCAAGTTCTGCAGTCAATGTTATAACCTTGCCTTCGAGAGCTTCTTCGACACTAGTGTCAATCGTAACATCACCCAGCTTACGCTTAGCGGCAGTAAGTTCCTTCTCGGTACTCGAAAGTTTCAGAGAGAGCTCCTTGATTTCGAGCTTCAAAGATGAAACTTCTTCATTGGCTTTAGCCAAAGATGAGGCTGCCGTATCTTTCTGTGTTGAGAGGTCTTTCAAGTTGACTTCTAGATCGGCTACCCTGCCCTCCAGCTTTTGCACAGTTGTCGTGTGTTTCAGTGCATCATTTGATATCGTGTCAGTCAGACGTTTGACTTCTTCTTGTAAGTGTTCCCGTTCTCCGTCAGCCTTGGCACCCAAACTGGCTTCGATGCGCTGCACAGATGCAAGCAAGGCACCTTGCCTGGCAATTTCTGAACGCAGAGAATTTGCTTCTGAAGTAATGCGTTCTTCTGTTGATTTGGCAGTCTGGAGTTGCACTTCTAGAAGCCTCATCCTTGAGGATGACTTCATGAGAAGAAACCAATGAATCGCGATGATTAGTTCCCACATGAACGACGACAAATTAAAACAAAAAACAAATTGAACTTACTTGCTGGAACAGTTGCTCCCTCTTCGCCAACTCAGACCTAGCACCTTCCAAGTGTTCCTGAAGTTTTGAGTTCAACTCATCCATATGATTCTTCCCCCGTGATTCAGACTCTCTCTCCGACTTGAGCATCTCCACAGACGCCTCCAGCCGTTCACAACGCCCCCTAAAGTGTGAAACGTCAATCTCCATCCTAGCCACTGTTGCATTGGCTGAAGTAAGCTCACTGCGAAGACGCTCATTTGAGGTTGTAAGCTCCTCAGCATGGGCATCCACGCGTGCCAATCGCCCTTCCAACGCCTCGCGTTCATGCTTGGAGCAAGATACATCTGCACGAAGCTTGCCCACTTCCTCAACGAGTTCGCGATTCTTGGATTCAATCATAGGTAATTGTTCCGCCTTACCATCTGCAATGGCAAGTTGTTCTTCGCCACTTCCGCCAATGAGAGGGGCATCATTCTTGGCCACCAATGCACGATAGAGATCACGTTGGTGAACGATTCCAGCAACGAGACTCGTTTGTTTTTCTCGCTCCTCCCGTAGTGTGACAACTTCGTGTTTGAGTTGATCGAGTTCAATCTTCTCTGGGTTGCTATTGATGTGCTCCTCTAATTCCCGGATTTTGTCCGAAAAGGAATGATGATCCCGAAGCAAATTTTGGTTTTGCTGCTGGAGAGTTTGAATGGAATCAAACGTGACAAGGTCGTCTTCCACTGCCATGGCTTCATCATCGCCAGCAGCAGAACGCCTTTGTAGCAACCTTTGAACCTGTGATGCCAAATCCAAATTCTCCCGCCGGAACTCCCGGCACTCTCCCTCCATCTGCTTATTCTTCAATTCCACATCTTCAAAATCAGCTCGGATATCCGCCACTTCTCTACGCGCATGATTAAGTCGTTCTTTCGTCTCCTCCAACTCTTCCGTTATATTTTCCAATTCCATCTTTTGTTGAACAAACATGGGTGTTCTCTCTGCCACGTCGCGATGAACTTTATTGAGGATAATTTCGAGTTTCTTCTTCTGGTGCTGCGTTGCCCGGAGTTCGTCTTCGGTGTCTCCCAAGCGCATATAAAGATCTGTCAAGCTGAGTGGACCATCATCCTCTCCACCCTCGGTAATTGCCAAGGTTGAGCTATCTGCACCACCTCCTTCAATCCTCCTCCTTCGTTTCAAAGGTGTACTCTTATTCAAAATATCGTCTTCAATCATGCGCCTCGCTTCCACCGCCACATTCAACCTCTCCTCCAACTCCTCGCGCTTCAGACGCTCTTCCTCCCTAACCTTCCTCACGGCATTTTCAATATCCTCATTCAACCTAGCCTGCACCTCCTCCACCTGCGCCGTAGCCTCCTCCGTAGCCTCTCTCGCCAATGCCTTCAACTCCTCCACCTCCCTTAACAACGACTCCTTCTGATCCTCCGCCAACAACATGCGCTGTTCTTTCAACAACACCAATTCCCTCTCCTTATTCAAATCCTGATGCAACAATTCCCTCTGCTCGGAAAATTCATACTCCCGATCATACAACTTTTTACCAAGTTTCTCCAATTCCCCCGCCACATGATCCGAGGAAGTACGAGCCGTATTCAAATCCCTCTCCTTCTGCTGCAATTCCGACTGAGATCTATCCAATTCCACTCTCAATGCCCTGACCTCTGCCGAATGCAAAGAGCGCAAATTCGAAATGGATTCATTGCGCGAGGCTAGTTCCCCCTCCATATAATTGGAATGGGTGGTCATGGCATCGAGTTCTTGTTGCATGCGTGTGAGTTCGAGTTTGAGGGGTATGACGGTGGAGGGTGCGAGGGAGTGTTGGGTTTGCATTTGGTTGAGGAGGGTGGAGTATTGTTCGTTTGATTTTGTTAGACGGCTGTGCGGTGTTTGGAATTGTTTATTGTTGGCGTTTGCGTTAGTGGTGTTGTTGGTTTATTTTTAGTAAAAGTTGAGGGAGGTGGCGGTGTATGACAATGTTTTACGAGACAATTGATCCAAGGAGGTAAGTAAGAATAAAATAAGAATACAGTAAAATTGAAAATGAGAATGAAAAATTGGAATGAAATCGATGACACCAACTAATAAGTCTACCACAACAACCGCAATAGACATGTGAATCCACATAACAACAAACAGCAAGCCAAACAAACTAACTAACAACTACATCAACAACAAAACCAATCAACAAAGTCAAAGTCAAAATAAAACAAAACAAAACAAAACAAGAATACCACTAACCTAATCTCCTTCCTCAACCCATCCCCCTCCCCCTCCAACCGATCCACCCTCTCCTCACAACTCTTATACCTCCTCTCCACCTCCTCCCTCCCCAATTTCTCCACCTCCATCAATCCCCTCGCCTTCGCCTCCTCCGCCTTGGCCTCCCTCTCCCTCTTGCGCAAATTGTCCAACTCTTGTTGCAACTCGTCGTATTGACGTGATTTATGCTCCATCCGGCTGGTGATGATCGCGTTGGTTTTTTGGAGGGAGGTGTATTTTCGTTCGAGGGCGGCGAGGATGACTTCGTTGTTGAGGGCGAGGGATGCTTGGCGTGCGGAGATGATGGATGGATCGTTGTCGTAGTCGTCGTCGTCGTCATTGTCACTTGCTTCGTCTTCTTTTTCTTCTTCTGCAATAATATCGTTATTGGCGGTATCATGATCGATGTTGGTATCATCATTGTTGTTCATGTTGTCGTCATTATTTTCCCCAGTCTCCTCTTCTTCCTGCGGTTGGATTTCTGGCACAATTTCTTCTTCAATCGGCTGTTGCTGCTGTTGTTGTTGTTGCTGTTGTTGATTCGTTGATGTTTCCATCCCCTTTGTTATTTCCTCCGCAGTGTTGTGGATTATTGCTCCCAATGAATTATTTCCCGGCGCATCCTCCCCGCTGTTGTTGTTGTTGTTGTTGCTGTTCTCGTTGCTCTCCTCTTGCACCAGTGGGGGCCATGGATCCGCTGCATGATCCTCATTTACGACTGTTTCTTTCTCAACAGTGTCCACGGCATCTTTTGTCATTTCTTGCTCCACGTTCCCATTTTGATCATCAGTGGCAGTAGTGGCAGTGGTGGCAGTGGCTTCCTGGGTAACAACAGTAACGTCAACTATTTCTGCAACAGCATCGTCGTCCTCGTCGTCCTCTGTCATTGCTGCATCTTGCACAACAACGGCAACAGCAACAGCAGCATTGGCAGAAGAATCATCATCATTGTCCACAATCACAATCTCCTCTCCGGATGCTGCTGCCTCTGTCGCAGCAACTTCTGCTGGCTCCTCGTTGGAAATGTTTTCAGCATTGTTCGCGATGGCGGCGGGGGCGTCGGATTCGGTTGCCGATGCTCCTTCTGTCGCTGGTGGGGCGGTGTCGTTGACCTCGATTGTTTCCACGGTTTCGTTTTCGTCGTCGTCGGTGTTGATCATTTCCACGTTGGCATCGGGTGCAGCTGCGGTGGAAGTGGCGGCGGCGGCGGGATCGGCCGTTTCTTCCACGACTTGTGCGGCCACGGCTTCTTCTTCGGAAGCAGTGGCAGGAGCGGCATCTTCCATGATGGCGTCACCGTCCTCCATGGTCATGGTGTTGATTCTATTACTTGGTTATTAGAGTAGTTGCTCGTGACTTGCGGTTGTTGATGGCCATTGTTGGCGGCGAGGTACTATTATTGTGCGGGCGTTTTTCGCTTGGATTTCACGGTCTGTCTGCGTCGCAATCTGTCGCAATGTCACATTTTGATGTTTTCACTGTTTTTCTGTTTTTGCCTTTTTATTTATTTTTTGTCCCCATCCTCAATACTATTGGTAATAATATTGCAACAACAACAACATCATATCCACACATCCAAAATCCAAAATCATTGTTGAACATTCAAAACTGATTTACATACTATGAATATTCACAAAAAATACTTTTTTAATGTTAGCCTTTACATTCCAAATCATATTATAATAGAATAAATAATAGGAAATAGAAATAAAAAACATCAAACACCAAACATATACATAGCAACATGATATCATGTGTATTCAACTATTTGATCCAACAGCCTTTGTTGCATTTTCTTTTGGAACTGCCGATCTTTTCATCAATCCTCTACTGGATGTGTTGCTGCCATAGTACAACCCGCCGCTGTTTGCGCGACAAGTATACAAGCTACACAAAGAGTTCGTTGTGGACCTGGACCTGGACCTGGTCCCGGTATAAGTATAAGAGTCCCCAACCCCTAGGGAAAATACTCTGCTAGAGCATGAGGAGGAGGATTGGTCTTCAATTTATGGCCTTCTCCTGTTCAGCTTCATTTCCTTCTGGCCCCTGCAATTCTTCTTTGCCACCTCCAAGGACTCCTCTGATTTGAATTTGGATTTGGCCTTGGATGATTCCAACCATGCCTTCTTGGCAACCAACTCGCTGAATTCATATCTGAGCTAACCCTACGAAAAGCATTATGAAAAGAAATACGTGCTTTGTCATATTGGGCAGACAACCGCTGATAGTTTTTCTAAAGTTGGAAAAAAGAAATGAGACAATAAACAAGAGAACAGTTTCAACTCAAGTCAGTCATGATAAAAACAAATCCTAAGCACATGACACATGACATATATTGGACAACATGTCTCACCTCAGCATTTTCAGCTTTGCCCTGGTAAAATTTCAGCCCCTCCCTTAATTTGGCATTTGATGATTTCTCGGCTTCCAACTCAGCTTTGATAGTGGAAGCATTATCCCGAAGCCAGTTGTCTGATTTCAACAACTTGGCGCGAAGGGCAATCTCGCGCTTCCACTTTTCCTAAAGTTAAAAAAGTGAAAGGTTGAACAAGAGAACAGTTTCAATTCAAGTCAGCCATTTTATTAAAACAAATAGCACACATGATCTATTGGGTATTGGACAACATGACTTACCTGAGCATTTGCAGCCAAGGCGTTAGCACTGGTGACATCTTGCTTAGAACTTGCCAGCTCCATTGTTAGAGAGTCCACCTCAGCCTTCACCAGCTCATTTACATCCTTCTCCTTTTCGCTACAAAGAGCCATGAGTTCTCTGGTTAACTCAGCGACAGCTTCAGATTTACCTTGTTCAGATTTTCGAAGCGCTGCAGTTAGCTCCACGNTCTCTGGTTAACTCAGCGACAGCTTCAGATTTACCTTGTTCAGATTTTCGAAGCGCTGCAGTTAGCTCCACGACTTGGGATTCACTGGCATTAGCCATGGCTTGATAATCAACAATCCTTGTTTTCTCTGTCTCAAGGTCTGCCTTCGTGGACTCAAGTTCTGCAGTCAATGTTGAAACCTTGCCTTTGAGCGCTTCTTCAGCCTTAGTTAGCTCCACGACTTGGAATTCACTGGCATTAGCCATGGCTCGATAATGAGCAATCCTAGTATTGCATTTGTTATACACTGCATCGAAGTCTGCCTTCGTGGGCGATTCTAGTGAGTGCACCATTGAGAATGTGGGGAGTTTTTGCTTAGTTCGTAGGTTGATAATAATATGATGTTGTATGCAACTGAGGTTGATGTTGCGTTTACTGATTCCTATGTGAATAAAAATTGCGTCGAAACATTCGTTTTGCGTGCATGAGAGATTGCAAGCGAGAAAGCTATGAACTATGAACAACAACGAAATCACCACACGAGAACAGAAAAAACAAACCAAACCTCCCACCCGCCCGAGCGGCCGCCATCGCAACAACCTGCAACAACAATCCAAATACTGCAATACCCCGAAGCGTCATCATGGTATGACATCATTGTATCGTCACGCGTCCTTTTCGACCTCTGCATGTCACCCCGAATACATATGGCTGCGGCCGGTTCCATTGAAACTGATGCAAGCACGTCGCGCTCAATCACCTACCTTCGCGGCTTGATATCCTGCAAACTGTGATCGTAATTTCCCTTTGCCGTGGATAAATTCGTGGCAATTAATCGCATAAGATGTCCGTTTCTTGGGCGGTCGATTCGTATCCACGGACGTTGGATTCCGTGATGAAAATGTAATCGCGGCCGTCGAAGAGTGTACGACCGAGTGGGAGGCGGGACTGTGGCGGATTGGGTGGGTGTTATTGTGGATGACGAGGGGGCTGACGACGAGGTGGATGAGGAGGGTTGAGAGTGTTGGGAGTGAAGGCGGAGGGAACAGCAAATTATGAGAGTGGGTTGTTGCTGTTGTTGGAATTGTAATTCTAATTGGAGGCTGAATCCTTAGGTAAGTGCGAATCATAATATTTCAATTGGGTGCGCGACCAACTGCTTTGGCGATCAGTCATGGTCGATTCAATTAATATTGTTTCCCGTTTCCCTCTCCTTTAACATGATTAATTTTTGGGTGAAAATGTGTTCCGTCATTCCATACAATAGACACTGACTCACATTTGCGTTTTTGTATGTGTACTCGTTCGAAAGCAAGTCCCCACGACCCTCGATCCTCCCGTCCCCACCACCACACAGAGCCACCCACCTCATAAACCAAACACATCACCACAAAAACGAGGAAGAAATTCTACAACATTTTCTATCCACCAAATCCACTGCCCTCTCCAAACGATTCATTCACCTTGATTGATTAGGGTAAGCGTGCAGAATCGGGTGCGGGAACAACAACCAACACTATAAAACATCATGAATGTAACAATCAGCAAGGACGACACTAAAATCGACAACAAACATGGTGCATAGTTGTTACCTTGAGCGGTTCAACCAACGACGCGGGCGCGCTCATTTGTCATCAGTGGTAGTGGCGCAGTAAGCACACTCAGAGGGGCTGTCTCATCCAAAGCCAGCGGCCTCCTTCCGTTCGCCAAATGTGGAAAGCGTTTACGGGCAACATCTCTGAGGATTAGTGCACCACCAGCATCATCAACGAAAGAAAGAAAAATGGCTCGTAAATCTTTTTTTAAAAGGTGACATGGTGTAACACCAGCAAGAACACACCAATGGATGTTAGTGAT
>JALLAR010000871.1:0-16870 GCA_036939335.1 Conticribra guillardii
ACATAGAGTTTTTGATATATGATGCATCTGACACACTCTAATATCATGATATGTGATCTGTTTGGGGTATGTCTATTGCAACAAATGACCTGTTGGAAAAACATACATATCTATACCTAATATGTATGTGTAGGTACCTAAGGATTTCATTTTTTATTGCATATTATGTGCAAGATGTGATTACATTATAAGACTGTCTACCCGTAAACAAATCAGACTGAAGACAGATGGTGGTTTTTTCATCAACCGGACAGACGGTCATTTACTAAAATAATCTTTTTTGTGTAAATCACAATCAGAGATTCTTGACAAAAATCTTGTTCTCGAATCTACTTGGTGATCTTTGTCGTGTGATCCACGATCAGAACAGGAACGGCTCAAACATGAACTTTGCAAGAAAATATCTTGCCAATGGACCATACAGGCACAACTGAATTTACATTTTCAGGAAACTTATATATTCTAAATTTTTTTTGTCCGTAAAACCACCATCTGTCTTTGTTCTGATTTGTTTGTGGGTAGACAGTCTTATATAATACTCTATCACCAATAAACAGAGTATTTGCATTGTCTACTTTATTGATACTGCAAGGGACCCACACATTACTCACACATCACTTGTGTCAAATAGTCAAGTGCCTTAGTACTATAATATTGCCACCTTTTCATCATGATCAAACACCCCTAACTAAGACGGACAATTGTTTTTCCTCAAAGAGCTTTATTTGGGAAGTCCCACATGGACAGAGATATATACAAATAAAGACCACAGCCACTTACCACCAACACCAAATGAAGAAATTCCTGCATCGAACAATAGCCAATGATAATGATCATGAAAAAAACACCCCCGGCGGGTTTTTGCCCGGTCTCCGGTCTGCATTTAGCTGGTTTGAGATAATGATTCTGTAGTTTTGTGCCCAGCAATGCATATGTCTGCCCCACAAAATATTTAGAGACACTGATAATATGAACCCCACAAATGATGTGATGCATGCCCCACACCTCCAATTGCAGTTATAACGACCTGAGAAAGTGTATCTGTTCTGGAAGAGGCATTGTCAAACTGAGTAGATCAGAGTCTCTGAGTCACTTGCATTAGGTTTAACACTTAAAGGATTTTAAGCCACGTATTTGGAGCCCAGATCTTTATGATCAGGTCAATTTCATTTGGATGATAGATGTTTATTAGTCATTAGCAAGACCCGGGAAATATGATATTTTATGAGACCTCACTTCAATAAGGGAATACAAAATAAACAATCCAGGATTTGCCACATTTGTTTTTTTTGGCCTGGTATGGGTAGGTGGAAATTGTCTTGCTGCCCTTTCCCTAAAAGTAAATGCAATACTGTACACTCTTCATCCGCCAGACCACAATAGAGGGGGCAAGTCGTATTTTTAATTTTTGCGGAAGTCTTTCCAAGAACAGAAGAAACACAAACTTACAAGTCAAACCATAAGAACTGGATTCAATATGGTTTGCCTTCAAAAATGATTGGGAGAACAAATATGTCCACATTGCAGTGGGAAGAAAGAAGATGAAAAAATCCAATTGAATAGCAAAGCACTTGAAGGATTACTTTGCAGCTGCAAGACTATTTACGGACTTTTCATGTGGCCGTTTTCAGAAATTGAGCTAGCGCATTGCCACATTTGCTAGCCATGGCGTGAGAGGAACCGGGGCTAGCTGACATGGATCAGTTGCTTGTTTTCAAACAAGTATCAACTCTTGTAGTGTAGCAAGGGAATAAATATCGATCCACTTCAGGCTCTGTGCATATTACTCTATAATAATGTTTTAATTTCACACAAGAACAAGCTTCATTTTCCAAAATTTTGAAAACAACTGTTGCATATTTCATCTAAGCATTAAGTGAAACTAGAGCAAACCCTTTTGGATGCAATCCTTTTGTTGTGATTTTATTTAGCTGTTGGTTCAATAGAACTTTCTTATTCAGTGTAAGATTTTATATTGAAATTAATTAATTTACAAATAGTATCATGGGCTCTAGATACTACTTAAAATAACGGTTTGTAATGCATATACAGATTTGAACCCTTTATATCTCACGAACGTCACGTTCTCCCAGTTTGAAATAAATTTTGACGATCTGCTTTTTTAAAAACAGTATTTGATGCACTCTAGCTAGATGCATTTCGTTTAATAAATGTAGAGTATTTTTTTAACCTTGAAGTCTCATTTATTACTCATTGTTGTCTGTTGCCCCATCCCTGTTGAGAATGTTCTCATCTACCCATGGTGCCAAAGCCAAAGCCGCACCCAACCTCAACGGCACCAACAACCTTGCAATATTAGCAGCCCCGAAGATGAAAGCTAGAACAGCCCCACGATCACCAGTATCATTGATTACATCCGGCCAATGCCCAGTAGTTTGGTACAATGCAGTCGAAGCCACTGGGAATGCTACGGCCCAAAATGCCAACTCTGTAATGACATATGCCAAGGTTCCAGCAGCACCATACTTTTTGACATCAGCCATGGATAAGCCTTCTCCATCTTTGCCAAAGCTTGGAAGGGAGAATCCCTCACCAGTCTCTTCCTTGGATCGTTGGTAATACAAATAAGCAGTGATTGCAGGGATTCCAAGTACAATTGACCCGCCCGCGATTGGGTTGGGAGTAAACGGCAAATCCAAGGCTAATTCTCCATATTTCATAATATAGGACGAAGCAATTGTCAAAGTCATCAATTTGGCAGCCAGAACCAATTCCGAATCCTTTGCAGCCACAGCATTATAAGGCACTGCTGCCGCATTATCAATGGCAATGCCCTCCGGGCTAACTTCCGACTTTGGAAAGGGATTCAACTCTCTCAATGTCCATCCATTACTAATAGCAATACGGTACGCGGCAATGGCACAGGTAAGATTTCCCAACAAGGTCAAGAATGCTTGTGATTCCACCAAAAATTGAAGCGAGGAAGGGTTGTAGAAGAAATGGTATGTGCATGCAGCGATACCAGAGGCGTGGAGAGGGAGCATGCCCCAGGTGAGGCCCTTCCATTTGGGATTGTCAGTGGTTTCGGCGAATTTCCAGATAATGTCCATGGCGAAGAGGAATTCAAAAACGGAGGAGAAGTGGATGGCCCAGGTTGGGATGGAGAGAGCATTGATTGGTTCGGAATGCATGACTGCAATCAAGTCATGAAAAGGAAAGGAATTAAAATAAGGTGTTGGTATTCATTAGTTTCACAGTAAAGGTAACATGCCACGTAGGATTAAAATGAAACACCCATCATCAAAGGTTTAAAAGACATTTTTCATCAAATCAACTGAAACAAGATCAATGCTCACCAAAAGGAAGGGAAATAACAGTCTCCGCTGGCAAGTTACCCGCTCCAAACAAAAATGCAGAATGAGCCTCAACCCCAAGACCAGTGCCAGAGGCGCATGCCGCTGCAAAGGCAAGTACTCCTGCACCCGCAATAATTTTGGGAGTGACACCAAATTTAGATCCAGAGGTGTTGTAGTCGGGGTTGGTCATGGCTTCACGGAAACCAAGGACCTAGTGTGAGAAGTTTGATGGTTTGAAAAGAACATTTTTATAAGATCAGGTAATTGAAATTGGAATTATTCTTTGTAAAAATACCACGTCATCATTGTTTTGATAGCACATGAATTAAAGTCACACATCAATAATAAACGCATGGCATTTTTGCAAATTCATCCATGCAAAACATGGTTCAAAAATGCTGAATCAAGAAAAAATAATAAAAGGTATAACTCACAATAAGAACATTCGTAATAGTTAAAAGCATCTCCGCCCCACCATGCAACCAATCCACATTTGCCAAACTCTCTCCATAAACACTCCTGGTAATAATTCCACTCGGAATCGTCCCAAGGACAAACAATAATAGATATTGAAACCCAAAATTGCCCAGGTCAGGGGTACGATTTCCACGAAAGGAGAGAAAGTATAAAAAGGTGAGATAGGGGAGGAGGGATGCTTGGAAGAAGATTCCGGCGAGGTTTTGGCCTTGGTCGCTGAAGGAGAGGAGGGAGGAGGTTGTTTCTGAGGTGGATGGGATTGTGGAGAGAGTGGCGGCGGCAGTGTGGGAAAGGGTGGCGGCGGCATCGGTCAATTCTACCATCATGTTTCGGGCAACGGTGGAAGAAGTTCCATGTTGGAATGAGTGGGGGTAGGAGGTGGGGAGGAAGGAGGTAGTTTTACTACCGAGAAGAGTTGATGATGATGATGGAGGAGCGAATGCAGATACGGATGCTGCTCCCATGAGGGCAGTTGCCGCAATGATGGCTGTCGAAAATCTCGCCATGGTTGGGGGTCTATTAAAAATTATAAAAAAATTAGTACAATATCTACTAGAGATATCGTATTCGTTTTCGTTGGAGGTGGAGATAATAATTATTTTAATCCTTGGCTGTTTTTAAATGATGAGGTGGGTGCACGTCATTCTTGAAGTACGATTATGTATTAATTCCTACATATAATCATGTTCAACATGGCCGATGTCTTTGTCACGCCCGGCCGTTCATTTCGTAATACGCTGTGTTGGTAAAAGATCCACGTGAAAGATCCAGGAGGAAAGATCCGCCCGCTGCCTTCGCTTTCTGCATCACTTCATCGTTGTGCCTCATTTTTCTTTGAAACCACCCACCAAGATTTTCTCGCCAAACCATCCCTTTGGATCACAGCTCCATCCGCCCGGCGAAGAGCAAACTTAACAGCATTCACCGTTTTCTCCATAATAATCTGAATTCACACACCGAATTTACGAATTATCACCATCATACTTTTTTCTCACAATGAAGGTCACATCCACCGCCCTCCTCGCCGCCACGTTCCTCTCCTCCGTCGCTGCCTTCGCCCCCGCGCAAAGACGACAGGTAGTTCTCAGCAACACCCGACTGGCATCCTCCACCGCCGAACCACCCCAACGTACTGCCCCCGATGCAGGATACGAACCCGAATGGGAAGGTCGTCAGGGATTGGCCCCCGAGGAATTCGTCAAGAGTGATATGAGCAAGGAGGATTTGAGTGGGATGTGGGAGTGTCCTTTGACAAAATGGGATTCGAACGGGTGAGTTCGTGGTGGCCTTTTGTTTGTATTTTGTGTAGTTTGTAGTAGATTGTTCGTCTGTGTGTCCTTTTGGGTACCTCGTTATTTTTGTTGCATAAAGTCATGAGTGGTAATCACGAGATGATGAAGCATATTCGCAAATCATTTCACGCAATAACATCTAACAATTTCTTCCAAAATGAAACTATTTTTTTTCACGATAGAATCGACGTCAAAAAGGCGCAATCCGAAGCCAAGAAAATGGCCAGCAGCCGCCCCTTCGAACTCCGTGCCTCCGACGCCGACAACGCCCTCGGCGCCGAGTACTTCTCCAAAAACCGGGAGTCCATCCGTGCCAAACTCTTGAAACACGGATCTATTTGGTTCCGCGGATTTGATTTGATGAAGTCAGTTTCTGGAAATCGCGAGATGCACGAAGCCCTTGGTTTGGACCCATGTTTGGATCCTTTGCATAGTTCTGGTTTGAGAAAGTTTGCTAGTGAGAGGGATGCTCTTTATGAGGAGGTGAGTAGTGGTGTAGAGTTTGTGGCGTTTCTTTTACATTGATTGTGCATTTTCATTTTATTGCAAGTTATTAATGTTATTGCGCTTTGCGAACTCTTTCGAAAAATGCGTATCAACCGCCTCAACTTTAATCCACCAACCAACACCTAACAATAGGTCAACAAACCCTCCCTTCGCCAGCACTACATTGGCCTCCACAATGAATCCACCGCCAAACGCACAGCCGCATATGCCGCCTTCGTCTGCTTCCAAAAGGCGACCGAAGGTGGAGGACGCTTCCTCGTTGCCGATGGTGCCGCCATCCTCGCCGAAATCAAAACCGAAACACTAGAAAAATTATACAATCGCCAAATTCGCATCAGTGTTTCCAATTTGGACATTCCGCCAGGATTTCCGGATTTTGTGAAGGAGGGAATTAAAGGATTGGTGGATGTGGCTGTCGCGCCCAAGTTTGATATGGACTTGGAGATGATTTATGAGAGTGACGGAAAGCCTGGTCGTCTTCAGGTAAGAATTCTCGTTGGGGTGGGGTGTGATACAATGGATTATAAACAAAACAGCTCATTCTGCTCTGTGAACTTGATCTATGCAGGCTGTTGAAACCGCCGAGTCGCCAATTAATCGTCACCCAGTCACTGGTTTGCCGGTGTGGTTCAGTAACATACACAACCACGCCAGGAAACTTCGTGACCGAAGACCTTGCGGTGTACCCGAGGTGGGAATGACTGAAGTTTTTTACGCTGATACCATGGAGCCACTTGATTTGGAAGATTGTCAAGAGATCAAGCGGTGAGTTTCCATCTTGTACAAGCTGTATTGTTTAGTATAATTTTAATCCTTTGTCACTGACAATCTCACCCACATATTCCACTTCTTCAAACTGAAACATGAACAAAAATACTCAACAACAATAATGCAGTGCTAGCGAGAAACACATCACTGCACTTTCCATGGAACCAGGTGATGTTCTCCTAGTTGACAATTACCGCTCTCTTCACGGAAGAGATGTCTTTGATGGAGATCGTTTCCATGCCGTGACGTGGTTCACGTGGGATCAGAATGAGGAATGGCGAGGACAAGAACGTCGCATCGTGGAGAAAAATGCGTTCAACCAGGCGATTAACCAAATGATGGATTGGTTGCCAAAGGATTTTGAGTCAAGTCAGAACTAAAGAAATTTCAATTGAATTCATGGTCTGATGGGGGGATTTAAAGCTTGCGTATTTAAAATATGTGGTGAACCATTTGCCAAACAACGTTAGTCAAAGAATACTCGAATGAAGGAGGTCCTAGTTGGTGCACGGGTTGCAGTAGGCTTAGAAGTGGTAAAACACAATGGGAATCGTTTTTTTTCAGGAATTAAACCAGTATCTTTCTGCATTGCTCACGCTGAAATAAATAAAAATAGATGCTGATATTGAATATTATTCAAATCTACCACCGAAGACTGTTTCCCATTGAGAATAAAGGGGCTAAAAAATTGGCAACGTAAAATAAGCACTTGCAACTCAAAACAAACCAAATAGACGAATTACTTATTTACTACAACATGTGTACTTTGCATTTCCAATTCATTGACGATGAAGTGATGCATGATGATAGTACCACATCTCTCGATAGAGTAGTAAAAGGATAAGAACAAATGGCCAGTTGTCAGTTTTCAGTGTTTCAGCCATGATGCGATTTATTTGTTTACAATCTTAAAGTCATAAGAGTATGCAATTTTATCAACTCTAACAAATAATGAATGACTACACTCCCCAATATAAAAGGCAACAACAGATGGTTTCATGAAACAACTAGGCCATGCCTCCCAAATATTTCCTCTCCTACATTCCAGCACCACCCCCAATCTCTCCTCCGAAGCAGTATCTCCCACTGTATTACTGGAAGTATTATCCAAACAATCGAGCCATATCGATGGGATTCGTGGATTTTTCACTGTGTATTTGACGTCTCCGGAATCTATTGCCGTGGACGAAGACGTTCCTGCCGTGTTGGCTGAGGCGGTGTGGGGGGGTGGATTTGGAGGTGATGGTGCCTTAGGCTTGTGAGTTGATTTACATGAATTTATTTGGTATATTTTTTGATATCTTAATGTCGACTGTGCAACAAATAATTTGATTTTATTATTGAGGGTATCATTACATCTCATATCTCATATCTCATGCAATCTGTGATACCGTACACATATATCGCGGCATTCCGCCACAATTTTAAGTAGAAGAAAGTGCATGCTGTGTTGTGTTGCAAGCTTCTTCAATAACTATGTTGGTGATGGGGTCTACAATGAGGTGTGCTGGTTAATAAAACGGCTGAAAAAAGTTTTAAGCAAACATCAACAACGGTTGCGGCTGTCGTTTTTTTTGTAACCGACAAGGTTTGTTCAAATGAGAAGCTTGAAAGGCGTTTTAGATTACCCAACATCTCAATGTTTCTCAGCTGTTGTTGGCTCTCATAATTTTCAATTCGCAATAATATAAAACTGAACCAAGATGAATTCTCAAAACGCATGTGCCATTTTTGTAACAGTATTACTGATTACAATAGTCGATGCTCGCACTCGCCAACACACCAACATATTCTATCGTCACAGCAAGCAATCGAAAGCGAAGACCGTCAAGTCAAAGACTGCCAAGTCAAAGACCAGCAAGACAAAATCTACTAAGATCGAATCGCATACCTTTGAGTTGTTTGTCAGACCATCCAGTGCCGCTTTTAGGCCCAATGCTTCCTCGCATACATTATTCTCGCCTTCTATCGGCCTTTCCAATGAACCGACATTGAGCCCGTCCGTTTCAGATAGCAATTCTCCAGACAGCAGTTCTATTGGGCCAACTCCCAGTTCTTCCTTGCGTCGTTCGATCAAACCAACTGTTTTCACCTCGAATGCGCCCACTGCGATGCCATTGTTTGAACCTTCTGGCATACAATCCAGTTTGCCTACTCATGACTTTTCTAGCTCACCGTCCATTCCATTTAATCAAACTTCAAATCCTACACTAAGATCGACTTCGCTCGCCAATGACTATCCGTCTCTCGTCCCGACAAGTCAGAAATCTAACGGACCTTCATCATTCAACGAGTTGCCATCATTTCAGCCATCTGGTCCTTCTTATACGTCAACACAGCGCCCAGTCTCTGGGGCTTCTGAATCTCCTCAAGCTGATGATTCCATTGAACACAGCGAGATTACGGTTTCTGATTCTGCAGCTCAGTGCAGTGGCGTAACCGATCCTAATATCGTGCCTGAAAGATCACTCGTACTCCCATTCTTCTACCGAGTCGAATCACTTTCTGACGACGACAAATTCCTGCAAGAGATGGAGCGGGTATTACTCACGGCTGTTGCAGAAAAGGTTCTCACCTGCAGCACTGCCAAAAGTAGACATTTGTTGGGACAAGCTCGCGTTTCGAAAATTTTATCATCGCCGGAAGATACTGTCTCGAAAGATTATGTTTGCTCGTATTCAAATCCTGCAGCCCAACATTGTCATATCGTAGAGGGTGGAATGACCGTGATCCTAAGTGGCGATGTGGAAGACGATGATGCTTTGATTGGGTCTGTAGCTTACGATGCAATCGAAACAGCTTTTGAAAAGCGTGCTCTTCGCGATCAAAATGTTATCGACGTGATGTATTTAGGGAAAGCATTTTCGATGATCACTTTGTTCGACGCGACTAGCTCGAAAGATGGGGATAAATCTGAAGGAAGCTCAAACAACATATTCCCCACTGTCCTCATCGCGACTTCTGGATTTTTGCTCGTGATGGCAGCTCTCATTCTCGTGCTCAAACGAAGCAATCAGAAGAAGAAGGATGCCACTGAATTCAAGAGACAAATGTATGATGGGCAGGATACTGAAATGGCGCATACTATTCCCAATTGCGAAGCTCCAAGTGAGCTAAGCAGCATGTCTACAGAGTTGTGTCAGTGAAAACTGATCTGTAGCATGAATTGTGTGAATGATCCACCCCATCGCCCGGCAATGCCACAACTAGCTTGCTTCAAATGTAATTTCAATTAAGCTATAATGAGAGCGAGGTAGATACTAGACTGTTTTCTGATAAGTAGGAAGTAAAATATTTGGAATTAACTGTTTTGCAAGTCAATTTATTCCTTGTCAACGCTGTTATGTTTTTGTTGGAATTGTTACAATTATAAGTTATCCTTGATGCTGAAGATAAGGTAATGGCTATGGAAGATATTATACGGAGTCAGAAGAAGACAAAAATGTGTAACATGTGCCAAGTGCCAGCTATTTGCATTATTGCGCCTTCAATGTGCACATCACCTTTCCACCAGGCATAATAAATAATCACAATCAAATAAAAATGAGTTTGAGTGCATCACAGCTTGCTTCGTCATTATTTCAGTTCCGCAGTTTTAATACAAATTGAATAGCTGATCGTTACTTCCACGTGATATTATGCATAAAAATAAATTAATGAATTCGTTGACAATTTGTTATGACAAATAGAACTCTAGTAAACAACTTCAGAGCATGCTTTTTTACTCGACCAGGTAGTCCAGGTATCCATAATAAACATGTTTCACAGCATCAATAAATTGCACATCCCCATTGGCAACTGTCAACCTTCGTATCTTATCAAGTTCCATCTCTGTATACTCCAGTTCGCCATTGAAAGAATTATGATGCCTCACATCAATCCCTTTCCAACCAGTTATTTTCAAAATGATTTGCGCAAATTTGTCATAATCACTGAGTAGGACAATGTCAAAATGTCTTTGCAAAAGTTCCATCGCCCTCCGGACTTTCTCCTCTTTGGTGGCGTGGAATTCATTGCGCGGACCACGATTGTAAAGAAGATAATCAATTTGCGTATTGAATATTCCCCGTTCGTCTGAATTTTCCGGTTCCAAATGTGTGATCCATTCACTCCATGTCTTGTTGGAATTGACATTTGTTTTTGATTGACTGATCGTATGACCCACTGCATCGCGAAGCATGGTTGCCGCAATGAAGTGGCATCCCTGACTCTCCACTTCTTCTCTCCACTTGTATAGCATCGGTTCACTCGTATTGGTAAAAAAACTAAATCCATGAGCATGAGCAACCTTCCATTGAGTTGGTCCCAAATCTTTGATATAGTCGTTCATCTTTCCGATGAATCTCGGCTCCACTCCATCGTGACGACCCCAATCTGTCATGTAGGTGGCATTATTGATATCCTTTTCTTTTCCGAGCCACCAGTTGAGGGAAGCTCCTCCGGTGCAGGCAATGTGATAGAAGAAAATGATGCCGCATTTGTAGGGTAATTGAGATTCGTCGATTGTTCGCATATTGTCCATTAATGGCGCCACTCGCGGATATGACGGTGGTGCATGCGACTTTTCGACGCGGGGTAGGAATTCTGCTTCGTATGGATCGATTGCAATATCTTGGTTGTCAATCAACGTTGTCATTCCTCGAGTTGAGATGTAGATACGGTAAGAGGTGAATGTTAGTAGCACCCATGCTAAAATGGGGAGAGCTGCCGATCGAGCCATGGTGTTGTTATTTCGCAAATTTGGCTTCAGATTGGCTGTATTACTAGGCATGGTATGAATCGAGTGTGATTTGATGGGTTTGTATCTTGGAAATGCAGCTTGTATTACAACACGCAGGAGATGGAATGGAAATGCTGTAATTTCTTGCTGTCTATTTTTGTCATTATGCATAGGTAACAACCTGTAACAACTTAGAAGCCAACTTGGCGATTTTTTTCTGGGTGAATTTGTCCAAGATTTGTCTTCATTCATTTTTTCATTGTGACGACAGATACTTCTTGACCGTTGCGCGAGTCGGTCGGGCCTTAGATTGCAAAGCTTTACTAATTCCCACGTACCCAGTAGGAAACACGATTTTGATACTCTCCCCAATTCAAAACATGTTAAATACAATATCTCTCTCGATCAACATACTAACGAAACAACATCAGACCAACCACCCGACCGTCGGACGACGATGATAGTAGTAGTACTACTAGTAGCTTTAATTCCATCACAGAGAGAAATCTGTTATCTTGCCACGCGGCGCATCCATGAACAATGAACCGGTAAACCCTTGAGCACACCCATAAACAATATAAAAGATGAAGTTTCATCACGCCGCGCTCACCACCTCAATGTACCTATTTTTCATCTCATATCCATCATGGAGCCATGGATTTTCGTCCATACCACCCAACAATCCAACACCCAAGGATGCATCTCCATCATCTCCATTATTCGATAGCACCAAAGCAGTAGACGATGCTGTCATCGACGCCGTCAAAGCCAGCGCTCAAAGAGTGCCACCGCCAAAAACACCATCAAACGGAACGAAAAATAAGGAATCCCGCTCCAAAAATCTACAGCAGGGCCGACTGCGCACTAAGAAATTAAACACTCGAGAAAAATCCATCACACGCGGTCGCGATCCCATCATCTCTCTGAACATGAACCTCGACTACCTTGCCAAAAGTGGTCAAATTGATGCTGCATCCCGAGCGGAGGAAATGTTACTGCGAATTGAAGCGCTTCATGCCGATGGATATTATGAAAAATCTCCGGATGTATGCAGTTACAATAGTGTCATGAATGCCTATGCTCATGAAAGTGGCCGTGGTGACAGCAATAGTGGAGACGGGGTGGTGGTGAGAGGATACAATAATATTGCCAAAGCCAAGGCTGAGAGAAATGGTGCATCTGGTCACGCAGAACGAATAATGAAACGAATGGTAGAACAGGGATTGGTTCCAAATGAAATCAGTTACAATACCTATTTAAGATGTGTTGCAAAAGACATGATGAGAGATAAAAAACAATCCATCGAATATCAAATGGAACAAATCGAAAAGGCAGAATCAATACTTACCAAAATGGAAGATCTCGGACTGGCCAACACAATATCTTACAATACGTTGATTTCTATCTTGTCAAAAAGCAAAGTGCGCAATTCGGCACGGCAGGCCGAGGCGTGCCTCCAACGTATGATGAATCTCTATACAACAACCTCCAATGAGAAAATCCAACCCGATACTTGTTCCTTCAATTCGGCAATCCATGCATATGCCAACATTAGCAACAAAATTCCGGGGGCAGTGCAACGTGCCAAACGGACCGAAGAGTTACTCAGCCAGATGGAAGAGATGTACAATTCAGGCAAAAATGATAATGTCAAGCCAGATGTCGTTTCGTACAGCACCGTTGTGAATGCATATGCAAAGGCGGCATGTTGGGGCGAGGCGGAATGTGCCATGAGGGCAATGGAGATTTTGAATCGAATGGAGGAATTGCATGCTGCGGGAGATAAGGATGTGAAACCTAATAAAAGGACATATACCACTGTGAGTTGAGCTTAGATTATTAGTTTGTGTAGAGTGGGGATGTTTTTTCATGTGTCCAGCAAATTTCACTCAGCATATTATTTTGAACTCGGTTGTTATGTTGTACCCCTCTTAGGTAATAAATGCTTTTGCGCGAACAGGCAAGGCAAATATTGCAGATGAAATCTTATCGAGTTTGAAGCAAAGCTATGAATTAGGAGACATTTCGTTGAAACCTGACACAATCTGCTACTCATCAGTTATTGACGCTTGTAAGTTGAATTGTCTTTTTTTCTTGGTAAAATGGATTTCGTGACAATGNACAATGGTTTTTCTTTCCAATCATACGGATATCAGATGCAAAGAAAGGAGGCGAGGAAGCCGCAGAACGAGCACAGGAATTACTCCATGAAATGGAAAATCTCTATAATCTTGGAGATAATGACGTCAAACCAAATACAAGGACTTACTCCTCTGTGATTAGTGAGTTGCAATGAATTTGTATATATCCTTGTTTTATTATTATTATTATTATTATTTATTCCAACGTATACTTATCTGATCAACATTTTATTAATGAAATGTTTTTATCACGATAGCTGCACTTGGTAGAAGCGGCCAACCGCGAGCAGCAGAAAAAGCAGAGCAAATATTGAATGAGATGGAATACATTAGCTCATATGGTGCAAAGGACATTGCGCCAAACACAATTTGTTTCAATGCAGTAATCGATGCCTATGCGCGGAGCAAAGGCATTGACAACAAAGCTGTCAAAGCTGAGTTGATATTAGAGCGAATGACTGAGGAATCCAACAAAGGGAACAAAGTAATACGACCTGATACAATAACATTCAACACTGTAATCAACGCGGCTGCTCGTTCGTTTGGCGATCCCAATGTTCGCAAGGAGGCATATTTTATTGGATTGAATTCGTTCAAAACATTGCACAGATTGGATTACTGTCAACCTAGCAGTATAACATATGTACTGTTCTTGAGGCTGTTGGAAAATTTGGTGGATAGCAAAGATTCTCGCGACTACATGGCGGAGAAGGTATTTAAACTGTGCGTAAGGCAAAAACTCGTCAATGATGCAGTTGTATCGCAACTGAAGAGAACATGCTCGCCAATGGCTGCGCGGCATATACTTTCTTCGTTTGTAGTTGATGCTGATAACAATAACAAGAAGCAAAGATGATTTACCAAATAAACGTAGACAAAGAATGCCTCCAAAATATAGTGTCTGCCTAGTCTGCCATGCTTTAGCATTTTTCTGCACTTTTTACACTTGAAAATATTGTATTGATGTACAATGGCAATTAATGCACTATATCATTAGTTCAATCAATTTTTCAACTTATCGTATTATTTGACAGTGCCTATCCAATTTTTTTATTCTGGCAAGGGAGAAATCGACAATGTCAGGCATTTCTGGTAAACCGTGGTTATACCCGAGTTGCCAAAATTCGGTACAATCATTCACTCTCCATTGCCTGTTTTGAAACAAGATATCAAGTCATCAATTGCATCAACAATCAAACATTATGTCACGGAATTCAGACAAGCGAATACTCTATTATTTTTAAGGAAGAAAAATCCATGCACCTCGCTTTGAAGTGGGAATTAGTGGACGACTGCAGCCGGATGTTGTCACTAAACCACTGATACTTTCCATCCCCAAGGAATCCCCGTTCCCATTTTTTTCAACCAATCAATCAATCGAGAAACGAAATAGTAATATCTATTGTGTTGCCATAATTATTTCATCAATTTATTGTTATTTCTCTGATTGAATATACAACTAAAACATGGCCCTAAAATCAAATCCCACATTTCTGCTTTGGAATCTCATTTTCCAATGCCACCGGAGGCCATACTCCATTCAACTAAAGATTCCAGTTTTTTTTCAAAGCACGCCCGATTCTTTCCGCTATCATGACATATTATGTCCCATTAGCTCGAACATAAATCCTTTGACCAGTCCATGAACTCCGTCATACCTTATTAGCAATGATGCTGTAACGCATATTCCAGTGCAAGCACCAATAATATTTGTAAGTGCGATACTTATTTCTAAAACTGAGCACTCATAAAATTGAAGCAAAATTAAAACATTGTCCACCACCAATTCTACTCGGGAACACGATAATATCGACTTTCCACAAAAGCTGTAGAACAAAAATAATTCGTATGGTGTAGATAATGTGGGGAATAGACGGAAAATAGAAAGCAACGAAAGCAACGGGGAATAGTTAGGTGCGCATTTCAGTAAGATCTCGATACAAATCAAGGCATTCATCAACAAATAAAATGTCAGATGTGCACAAGGCAATAATAAAGTCTGGCATCATCCATTAAGCACAAAGTAAAACAAAGACCACAACATTATAGCAGCACTTACGCATTTTTGTAATTTCTGCCTTTTGCATCTTTCCTCGAATCTGAAGCATAACTTCCGTTCCAACTTTGGATGCATCCTTGTCTACGTATCCCATGGCAATTGGCTTTTTCAAGCAAGGACTGAAAGTACCACTCGTAACTTCTCCAATCTTGTTTTCGCCAGACGCATCAAATATTTCTGTATGTTCTCTTGCGGGTGCTTTCATGCCCATTATTCCCACGCGTTTCCTGGTCAAGGGTTGGAACTTTCCATCTGGTTTAAGAATATGCTCGGCACCAAGGAATCCGCCTTCCAAACGCCTACGTGATTTGGGCCCTCCCATGGTCCATCCCAATGTCGCCTCCGTGGGGGTGGTGTTTTCGTCTAAATCGTGTCCATAGAGGCAGAGACCGGCTTCCAGACGGAGAGAGTCGCGTGCTCCCAGTCCTGTGGGGTTGACGGATGGGTCAGATAGGAGTTTGGAGGCGATGGATACGGCGTGTTCCGAGGGCATGGCGATTTCAAATCCGTCTTCTCCTGTGTATCCACATCTGATGGAGGAAGAAAATATGAAAATTGAAGTCCAATAGTTGAATACAAAGATGAAATAATTAATGCAAGACTCTTTTTCAAATATATATATAAACAATAACAGAAATCTCACCTAGTAATGCGACATCCCTCAATCCCATCCAAAGTTGTATCCATCCCCGTCATAAATGCCATCTTTGTCAAATTCACCCCACCTGGCAATATCTTCGCCACCGCCTCCGCCGCCCCTGGTCCCTGAATCGCCAACAACTGCATGCTATCCTCCAAATATTCCATGCTCACATCCATCCCATTACATTGTTCCATTTGTTCACGAAAATGTTTCATATCTCCAAACTTAGTCGCCCCATTGACCACCATGTAAATGAAATCTCCAGCGTTAGTAATGACGGTATCGTCAATGATTCCGCCGCGTGAGTTGGTGACTAGGGAGAGACAACCAGATCCGGGGGACAGGGAGGCAATGTCCCCGACGACTATTTTCTCGAGAAAGGCACAGCGGTCTTTTCCGTGCCAGCGGATCTGAACATTGTTTTTTTCAAAGGTAGGTAATCCAGTAGTGGACGGGCGGAGCATTTCAATTCGTTAGAAGAATTGTTACACAATTGCAAACTGCACCATATTCATGACACAAAGGATACAAAAAGACATGCCGTTTCACCTACATACCTGACCCATGTGAGAAACGTCAAACAACGAAGCCTTCCCATCCGATCGACACCACAAATGTTCCTTCATTACACCTCCATTCTCTCCTTTGTAGAGAACAGGAAGCTCGTATCCCGCAAAGGGGACCATATCACCGCCGAGTTCCTTGTGGAGATCGTAGAGGGCGGTTTTGACGAGAGATTCATCGTTGGCCGCGGTGGCGGCAAATGCACGAGTGGCGGCGGTGGTAGCCCTGCCCTTGGAGGAGGAGACGGCTTGGCGGAGGAGAGTTGTGGACGTGGACTTGAGCATGGTTTGTAGAGGGGATAGGCGAGTTGTTGTTACTAACTATCTACTGGAAATGGATTACAAAACAGAGCTGCAATGAGTTCTGGGCGATTGAACTAGAT
>JALLAR010000872.1:0-12251 GCA_036939335.1 Conticribra guillardii
TACTTTTTACAACATAATAGCGATAATCAAAATTATGATTGTTTTTTACGTCCTTTGGTCTATTTCTAGTACCTTTAGAGAGATAATGCATCTACCTAATATCTCCTCGTTGTGCTTAGATGAGTAGTAGTGGAGTACGCTATATCGTACTCTATCGTACTACTTATAATCGGCGACAGATTTTTTTGCACAGTATTTAATTTTATTAAATATTTTTTTTTTTGTTTTTATTAGTATTACGTTATGGCTAACTCATGAGTCATCCTCCGAGCCTGCGACGATGACACCCAAAAATACTCCCTAATAATTATTATTATTGTTACTGCTGATCGATGCATGGTATCGTAGTAGCACCTGCCTACCTGCCTTCTCGCACACCCATCCAAGCACCTCCGCCCACCAACCACAACATTAAACGAGCGACATCCAGCCACTTCCAAGTAGTAGAAAGTAGATAGTATTCGATAACATCTTGCAATATCATGACAGCTGCGTCACAACCATCACCATCACCCGCCTTGTCATCATCATCATCATCATCGTCACCATTGCATAATGACGATAGTATTGCCCCCATCGTTGCTGTTGCTGCTGTTGGTGGTGCTCCCATTATCGTCCCCGTTGACAACGTCGACGATGACGCCTCCTCTTTATCGTCAAATCCATTCCCAGCAACATCACCGCCGCCATTTGAATTGGCAGCAGCAACAGTAATACCATCCACGTCTACAAACACATTTAACGATAATCATGACGGCAATGAGCACGACAAAGAATCAATGCAACAGAAACAGATGGTAGTAATGGATAATAAACCAATCATTATTCCCGCAGCACCATCCTCTTTACCACGGCCAATCACATCCACATCCACAGAAGCATCCACCACCACCACCACCACCACCACAACAACAACAACAACAAAACCAACGAAAATAAAAGCAGCAAGAAATACAATACCAATACGGAATCCAACATCCATTGCCATTTCCATATTGGAAAATCAATTTGAATTCTATCATGCATGGACTCCCAACAATTTGGAATCGTATGATGATATTCATGTTGTTCCTACTACTATGTTGTTTCAAAGTGGTGGTGGTTGTTTTGGTGGTGATGGTAATGATGGTGTCGGTAATGTTGGCGTGAATGCCAATAGCAATCATGATGATATTACTGTTGATGCTGGCAATCATAATATTCTTGATGCCAATGGTAAGGAGGATTATAATGTCGGCAATAATGGTGTTGTTGTTAATGGCGATGATGGATTATCCTCTCCAAAGAAAAATCAATTGCATAGTATGCAACAGCAACAGCACAATAATTCGCAATTGCAACAACAATCACAGCAGCAACCACAGCAGCAGCAGCAGCAACAGCAGCAACAACAACAAGGGACGAGTCATAAATTGTGCATCAAAGGCTTGCCTCACGAGATTGACACTGACACCCTCAAAGACTTTTTCTCCGTCTTTGGTCCCATCTCACATGCCATTATTTCCACTGCCTCCACTGGTGGTGGTGGTGGTGCTACAATGACAGGTACCAGCAATGACAGCAATAGGATCAATGATACCACAACGGCAGGTAATAATAATAATGCTGTGGGATACGTGACGTTTGAACAAGGGAGCAATGGTATCGAGAAAACAATGGAAGCACGTCCCATTCAAATGTTTGGGCAGGTGTTGGAAATTAGTAGTGTTATGGAAATAATGGTGGTGGTGGCATCATTCGAAGCAGCATCCGGCGCATCAGGGAATGTGCCAATGGAATACAAGGAGGGGAAAACGCCGGGCGGAAAAGGAACCGCAAATAATAATCGAGCGGGCTGGCGTTCAGGATATGGATCCAAGGCATTTGGCAAGGCCACGTGGAATACCATCGTGGGATCAGCGCAACAACACCACCATCACGACCACCAACATCGTTCGAATTCCACCTTGACGTCACAATTTCCAATTCTTGTTGCGCCTCCCAATTATGGACCATGGCATCGACCATCATCTCGTTCAACATCATCCTATCTTCGACGGAATTATTTGGCCACAGCAACAACAGCAGCAGCAGCAACAACAACAACAACAACAACAACAACTAATACTACAAATCATCATCATGGTGCATCAACCTCATTGCTTGGCAAGGGATCCGGTCATTCGCACGCAGTACCTACTTCTATACCACCCGCAGTAACGGCGAGTACCAATGCCGCTGCCACCACTGCTACAAATGCCGCCGCCGCCGCTGCCACGGGAGCCATGGGAATGCTAAATACCATTGCCAAACAAACATTATTTGCAACCAAAAATCTTCCATCTGCGTTTGCCGGTGGCGTTAATGGTAGTAGTAGTACTACTACTACTTCTTCTTCTTCTCACATTAATCCATCATCATCGCATTCTTCACAATATGCGAGGCATGTCAGTGGTGGTAGTAGTAGTCATAAATTTCATCTTCATGAAGAACATAATTTGCAGGTTCTTACTCACTATCAGCAGCAGCAACAGCAGCAGAATGTAGGTCATAATTCAACACAATCACACGCAGAACCGACAAAACATTCCTCCCCCCTTCGTTCACTGCTATCGCAATATGTACATAATCCATTGTTTGATGACGACGACGATGATGATGCTAGTGACGAGGAATACACATCGAGTAATATCATCCCAAGTGGGGTTGGTGGTGGTGGTGGTGGTGAAAAGAACGGCATCAATAACGGCATCTCATTGGGATCCAGAGACGCGATGGCCGGCGAGAGGAGTAGCAGTGGTACTAGGAAACCGGAAAGTATCAAATATTTTCATTCAGATGATGCCTTGACGTCGTGGGTTTGGGCGCCGGTGGAAAAGGAAACAAAGAAGGAGGAAGATGTCGTGGATTTTCATGAATGTGATGAAAGTGCTGGACAGGAGGAACTGTCTTCCCTGGAAGAGGTCGCTCCTAAAAGAAAATTGCACGTCAGTAGTAGAGCGGAGTGGGACTTGAGTTGCGCTCTTGTGAGGGGAAGAGCTGTTCATGCCAAATTGCCCTTGTTGGCGGTAGTTTCGAGGGGACGAATCAATGGTACTACATCTGATCATGATCCGGTGGATGCTATTAACAACCATGTGATTGATGGAACGGAACATACCTCATGCGCAAATAATGGCGAGGCAGCCACGAATGTCATGCAACAACAACCTTCACAAAAAATGGCACCTGCATTGCTAGTGTCCAATTCTTTAAGTCAAGAAGAATCAACTACCGAGGAAGGATGTTATTTCAAAAACACCAATTTGCATCTGCTATACAAGGTGACTAATGTGACAGTGAAAATGAAAAGTGAACATGGCAATGCAAAAAACCTCGACAGCCCGAGTGACTATGATAGACAGTGCAACAAATCGGGTGTGGCGTCCAGAACAGGCTCCTATAGATTGTACCAAGCTCGGCATCCCTGCTTGGCGCCCCTGATATCCGTGACAACATGTCAATCGTCTAGGTCGCGTGAGGAAAACAATGACATTATTTCGTCGCAATACGAAGAAACGATGGAATCTATTGTTTCCGTGTTTGACATCACTCCTTCCAAACACCGACCATTGCACGAATGGTTACGGACTATGGACACAGACGAATATCTTAACAAGACTTTGTTTCCAGGTATGGAAGGTCACGAATTGGAGCCACTGGGAGATGAAACTATGCAAAAGTCACAACATAACAATAGTAATGGCATGCGCACATCACAGCATTCGACGAATGTCTCCGCGGCGCAAAATGGTGGTGGAGGTGGACGGGAACAACTTGCTTCCAAGATTTCTCAATTGGCTTGGTTTGACGCCGAGGATGGTAGCGATAGAAACGTGTGCCGTTGCCGCAATAAAATATCAAATCGAGGTATTCCACTGCAGTTTTCACGTCAAAAACGACCAATGAAGCGATTTAGAGTGGGAACGTCCTATCGGGCTGATGGTAAGTGGTGGAAAAAAATCTCCTTTTATGTTGATCGTTGTTATAATATACGTTAACTTAATTTTTCCCATGCCTCGGGTTAGTTGTTGATTTGAGAATTCAGTTTTTGGCATTGCAGCTCTTTCATGCGATAAACTTTTGCCACTCGAAGGGTGTCACATTTGGAGAACAGTTGTGTCCTGATAGAATCTTTGTACAAGACGATGGATGGATTCGTTTAGTTATACCATCCAATGCGTGCAATGAAGCTCCAGAATCGTTGAAAAGCAAAAGCAATAACAGGGCGCAAGGGGTTGATGAAATGTCAGCTGTTAATCGAACAGAAATTGATGACGACAATGAAGGTCGAACAGTCCGGCGATCCATTTTCAACAGATACGATAATTCTACCTCTTTTGATTCCATGAAGAATAATCGGGGCACTGATCAATGTGCTACAGTAATTCCTTATCCGGGTTATGGCGATGTTCCCATGGTGCAATGGCAGAAAGGTCAAATCACGAATCTTGCATACCTAATGATGCTAAACGCCGCTGCTGGCAGGTGCGTTATAAAAAAGTACATATGCCACCGTTTTTGTGTTCTCATGTTCTAACATAGTTTTGTATTATTCGTTCAGAACTGTGGGGGATCCAGCTAGCCCACCTATACTGCCATGGGTGACTGATTTTTCATCGGAGATTGATTTGAGTTCTGACTCGCAAACAACTGGACGCATATTAGAACCTTGGCGTGATTTATCGAAAGTAAGTTTTTCGTATGCTCAGTGTCACCTGCTGCCACTTCTTAATTTTCCCTCACTTTAACTGTGTTTCATTCTCAATATTATTTGTAGTCCAAGTTTCGATTAAAGAAAGGAGACGAGCAGCTCGATCACACATTTTTGCATGCAACACCTGCACACCATGTCCCTGAGACGATTTCTGATTTAACTGTAAGTTGCGTCCTGCATTTCTTCTTTATTTTGAACTTTAACTGTTACTATGTGTACTTATTCTATTTTCTACGCTTGGCAAACACAGTATACTATGTACAGAGCAAGGTGTTTACCCATCCATCAACTTCGTTCGAGTGTCAGGGATACTTTTATTCCTCAGCATTATCCTGATAGTCTTGCGAAACTGTATGAGTGGTCTCCAGACGAGGCAACATTTGAATTTTACGTCCACGACTCTAAGCCGAATATCTTCAGCTCGAGACACACTGAGATGGTAGATTTGTCGTTGCCAGATTGGTGTGGGGAAAGCCCAGAAATGTTTATTGCTTACCATAGAAGCTTGTTGGAGAGCGATTTTGTCAGTCGCCATCTTCATTTGTGGATTGATCTCAACTTCGGAGATGCCCTTTCTGGAGAGCGAGCAATTGCAGAAAAGAATGTTGTCCTCCACCGAGTTTCATGGGATAGTGGAAGCGATAAAGAGTGCGCTGGTGATTGTCACTCGCCCCTCTTAGATGCATCAGGGAATAGGAAGAGCAACACTTTTCAGTCGAGTTTTAGAAAATCTGTCTTCGTTCAGCTTTTTTCACGTAGGTGAGAATACATCTATTGTTTAATGCTACCACGTGTTGTGCAATGCTGTGTGATACTGATGCACATTATCTCTTTCATATTTATCTTTGGTCCTATGGCAGCCACCCAAAGAAACACTCCAATATACGGAAAACTATTTCTTCGGCAATACAAACTGCTCTCGACGATCACGTAGTGTTAGAAAAAACAGAAGATAACAGTGAAGATCATAACACTTACTCTGTCGATAGCGTTACAGATTTTGTATTGAGGAAACAGAGAGATTTGTCCATGATTGGGGCAATATTGAAAGAGTGTTACAATGCTGTAAGGGTAATCCCTTCACCAGTGATTCACACAGCAATCAACGAACTAATTTTGGGGACAATTGATGTACGACAGTCTTTGAGGAACTTCACCAATAATGCCCATTCTGCTGAGAATACATTCCCCTTCCCTCAACATATGAAAGAAGCATATTTATTCTTATCTAGTTTACAGAGCTTGGTGTTTCAGCGGAGGCAGGAAGATTTGATGTATTTGGATGATAATGATTTGACTAGATCAACCTCTCTTGAGCGTCTGTTGGCGACGATACGACGTCCAAGTCTGGATATGCTGTCAAGTGCAAGTGTAGGTTTGGTCTTGCCTTCTCTTCTTCCGTCAGTGTGTTCGGTGGACCAATTCATAGAAAATTTTAGAGCAGTGCGCCCTTATGCTTCATTACCCGAGAAGCTTTGCGACTTCTTATCCTCGCTGAGCAAAAGGATTCCCGCTGATTTGATAGTACCCCATCTGTTGAGGTTCCTTGACTTGTCTTTTCAACATTCAATCGGGCAATTAGATATTACAGAAGCCTTTGGCAAAATCAATCTTTCGCACTCATTATTTTCCTCCCTCTATTCACGCTCTTGTGGAGAATATTGTATTGTCTGGTTGACATCATTCATGACCATGCAGCTGTGTAGGTGCAGCAACGTCCCAATAGTGCCCAACTCCAGCGCGTTGCAGGTGACATCAGTGGCTGTATTCTTTGCGTCGTTGCTGGCTCAAGACAATGCGCTAGGGCCTTCAATTTGCTGCCGATACACTGTGCCTGATTTAGTCCTAAATATATGTTCAAATACCAAACAAAACCCCATTGCTCAAGCTTTGAAGAACCTACTCCCATTTCTACCTGAAGATGCTATTGGGGTTCTTATATGCAAGCCAATTCTTAGAAATATTTTTCCAAGTCATCTCCCGTACTTTTGTGCAACACGTGGAGGAAAAGTGGGAGGAGCCCAATCACATGATCCAAATATAGTACCAAAATCTTATTATTTTCTCGATGAGTTGGTTGTACTACTTCGATCATGTCTTCGTCATTTGGATTCTGAAAATCTTTTGAAATATTTTTTCAGTACAAACTCAGGTAAAATTGAATTCTCCGCTATAATTTGTTTTGACGCTTCTGAAGAGTTTGTTGACCTTGCCAACCATACTTTGACTTTTTTGTTCAAACTCAGGAACAATCATTCAAACCCTTCTTGCTTCACTTGAAGTACAGATCGCAGAATACAATGTAGAAACTGACTTATCTCGTCCTGAAGGTGACGAAAAGTTGGATTCGCTAGATTACCATGGATCGCCAACGAACCTATTACAGGAGACAAGTTACCTCGTTCATGACTTGATTGGTGAAATCCACACCAACATGTTCAGCGAAACTCTGTTTTCCCTCGTAGAAACCTTTTGCTCAAGAGTGAATGATGAATACTGTTTAGTCGCAATGCAACAATTTGAAGAAAATTCTTTTGATAGAGAGAAAGTGATGAGCCTCCCTGGAGTTGATGCCGCAATCAGGCTATCAAATGACATGCTTCAGGTCTGTGGAAGGGGTCTCCTTCAAATGCACTGCCCAGCTGCGCTTGAATTGCTAGTTTGGGTAAATTCTCCTGAAAAATTGCAAGTTCTCAAGAAAAAGTCTTTGTCTGCCGAAGAAACATTACTGCTCACACAAAATCCTAAGTCGGATGCCGAAAAAGAAGTTTTGCTCAAAGGCGAACACACCGAATTGGCTGCACTAGACGAAAAGGATGAACCGTCAATCGAAATGCTCGCACCAAAAAGGTCACCAGAGTTGAATTCAACACCGAGTGAAATCGATTTAGACATCTATGGCCCCCCGATAAAGCAGCTGCTGTCAGCCGAAGACTCGGTTCGCTCAAATGGATCTTTCATGGATTATAGAGAGACAGGTGGCTCCAAGTCAAATCTTCAGCAAATGATTAGTGGCCATGACGAAAGAGTAGCGAGAAAGAGAGAATTAGCTTGGGTGCTCGGATTGCATAGGCAAGAAAGAGAGAACAGGGTTAAGTACTTATGGCAGCCAAGAATGATGATTTCAACGACTCTCTTCAAAGACGAACAGAGTGATGATAATGCCGGTGCTCCTGTTACAAGTATGAATACAAACAAATCAGAAAGTATTCTGGTAGCGGGAAATAGTCGAGGCGAAGTGATCTTGTTTGATTTAAGGTGTCAACCCCCATCTCTAAAATGCCGACACCAGTTTGTCAACCATCATGACTCAAAGGGTGAGCACCAGTCAATAAAGCAGGTTGATTTCTTTGACCGAGAGGATGCGCTACTTGTTTGCAATGGGGGTTTACACTTGTGGGATACAGAAACCCAAAAAAATATCAGTTCCTTATCGAAGAAAAATGCATTCACTGACAGTCATGGCTCTTGGCGCGGAGACGATTTTGTAGGGTTTTCGGTCTTCCCCAAGGGTACGAGTACGGGAGAAATATTTCACGGGTCGTACGGAGAAATAGCTGCAATATCATCAAGCTACCTGTATATAATTGATGTACGATGTCGCAATTCTGTTGGAGACAATGGTAATCTTTTACAGCCCGCCGGAGCTTCCAATTCCAAGGTTTCTCATTTCGACCCCATGTTTAGAACTCTCACATGGTATACAGAAACTGTGCCAGGAGAGCAACATGTCAAAACTAACAAATACAGTCGACAGAGAGATGGGATAAAACCAGAACCACCATCCTTCAACCTCACATGCCTAACGACTCATTGTGGTGGAGGAGATTGGATTTGTGTTGGCAGTAGTAGTGGTCACATCCACTGCTTTGATCGACGGCAAGGCAAGTTACTCGCTTGTTGGAAGGCTCATATGAAGTCAGTAGAATATTTGAAAGCAGTATCACGACATAGATTGCTATCCGTCAGTGGCGATAAAACTGCAGTGTTGTGGGACTTGACACAGACTCCGCCACAAAAAATAAGCAGGATTTACAGTAAGTAGTACATCATCACGAAAAATATATTTCACTGTTGTGCCATTGTGATTGTTGCTTTGACCACTAATATTTACTATGGTTCTTTTCCTACCATAGACATTCCCGGAAAGGAATTCACCATGAATGTAACCTCGCATCAATTCCGGAATGATGGTCTTGTATCCATCCCTGGAGGCGACTTCCTACTCTGTGCCGCATCCGGAAGAAAGGCTGTATTTCAACCGATGCCTCAAATAACGTCCGATTATCCAGAAAATGGCCAAATGATGGATGTCAAAGCTGATAGAATTGTCATGAGTGATTTCGAAGGCAGTCGAATTTCCAGTTCGGGAAAATTCAATATAAGTTCGATTGTGTTGCTGCCATGCCGTCAATTGGTGTTGCTGGGTTGTGATGGAGAAATTCATGTTTGCCTTTAAATGCGCATTATGCTGTCTGAAAGTCATAGCCCTAAAACTTATTATTGTAATGCAGGCACTATCGTACTACAGGAGATAGTACTTGCATGTTGTAGTATGAATTTTGTATTTACCCACATAATAAACTTGGAAATTAAACATATCCATGCTTATTTACCAACTTATATACATCAGTGTTACTATTATCGATTGTACTTGCTCGTTTTGTTGCAAAAGCGATTTAATAATGCATCATCTCATAAAGCTGTGTGTGCAGTTCATTTTGTAATGAAATTCCTAAATAATATAATAGCTCTACCTAGCAACTGAATAAAGAAACACGTTCCTATTCCCCACTGCATGACTCCATTTTTTGCAAACTAAATTATTCATCCGAAAGAAAGTCTCTCACCATAAAACCATGAGAGTAGATACTAGATAATAGAGACATGCATGGCTCAAAGTAGTTTCCCCTCCAAAACGGTAAAAAACACATTGGGATTCCTCAATCGACTCACGCTCCTCCCAACGCCATCATCATCGTCATCATCCACATTCCTAAACTTGGCAACCTTTCCAAACAACCGACGAATCTCCTCCTCGAACACAACATGAGGCTCGTCCAACCGTCTCCTACTCGATATGTAAATCTTGGTATGCGGTCCGCTCAAATCGTACAATGTCTGCGCCAATGCGACCGGATCGTAAAGGGAGGCGACGATATCGGCACCGATAATGACATCGTAGGGTGCTCCGTTGTAATCTTGGGGGGTGCCCCATCGGAGGGTTTGGGCGGAGGCCGTTCCTTTGGCATTGGTTTTGGAGGTGGAGGTCGAGGAGGAAGGAGAGGAGGAGCAGGAGCAGGAGCAGGAGGAGCAGGAAGGATGATTATCGTCGTGGTGGTTCCCAAAATTGCGATCCACATTGGATTGCATCAACTCCAACAATTCCGGTAAATCCGTGAGAATGACATGGCTGTTGGTGGCTTTGGCGACCATTAATCCGCAGAGACCCGTGCCCGCTCCGAGTTCCAATACGGTTGTTGTGGTACGTTTCCGTTCCTTACTATTGCTGCTGCTGCTGCTCCTGCTGCTGCTCCTGCTGCCACCACTGCGGGTGGCAATGTGATTATTTTCAAAATCACAATCGGCGGCAGCACTATGATTCCATTCCTTCTCCCTTCCAATCACAAACTCCCCCAAGCAAAATCCGGCATCCCAGCAAAATCCGCCCTTGCCCAAACTCTTTTGTTGTTCGATAATTAATTGTCCGCGGGAGCAGCAGCAATGATGGCAATCCTCCTCCTCCTCCTCGGCCTCGTTGGACTTATTATTGCTGCTGCTGCTGGGAATGGTGCCAAAATTAATGTAACGGACGTCGACGTGTTTTAAATCATCGTAATATCGCTGATGGGCGAGGTAGGAATTGTAGTCGAGTATTTTATCATTGGTCGTGGGATGGAGGGTGATTTTGTCTTGCAGCAATTCTTCTTCTTCTTCCTCCTCCTCTTCTTTGTCCTCCTTTTTTTCTTCGGCGCTGTTGGCGGAATGGCAATTCGGGTTTGACAACAGGATGTCTCGTTGTTGTTGTCGTTGTCGTTGTCGCTGTCGTTGTCGTTGGGACGATGACATTCGTTCCTCCTCGTCCGCCAAAGCGAGCAAACGCAATTGACGGAGATAATTTCCTCGATTCATTAATTGATGGAGAGGGGTTTCGGCATCCTCTTCGTCGTTGTCATTCTCATTGTTGTCATTCTCATTGTTGTTGTTATTGTTATTGTTGGTTTCATTGATGGTGGTGTCATTGCAGCCGTCGTCGTCTTGATCATCGTCAATGTCTTTGGTGGTGGCATCGGTGATGCCGCCTCTGCTGCTGCTGCTGTCATTGGTCCATGTCGATGGCGGTGCAGAAGTAGTACCGGTGGAAGTAGCAGTCGAAGCGGTACTACGACCGTCCAACGAAGCAAATGCCGAAGCGGGCAGTTCGAGCGGAGGCAATAACAATAATTGAAGTGAGGCCATGTCGTCGTTGTGCCTCGTGGCCTTTTCGGGCGACGAGAGGAGAGGATCCACCATGGAGAGTGAGGATGCCAGCATGATGATGATTTTGATAGATTTTGATGTATGGATGGTGTGTGTGCGTGTTGTAATTGTTTATTTTGATTTTGATTGTTGTCGTCGATGTTGTTGATTCAATTCCTACGTTTATTTGTTTGTTTATGGTAGTACTCTGTTCGAGAATTATTTTGAAGAATGCGCAGCCTCGATACAATGAGAAGGAGACCGCTTGCTTTCAGGTCCTCATCGTGGAAATAATGCTTGATATATTATTAATTCAAAGAGTGCGTGAAGCAATGACTTATTATGGTGTCATCTAATAAAGTTCATCTCAAAATCTGTGTGTTGTATGTGTTTATGAGATTGCTGTGCTTGATTGATTATTTTGAATGACAACTTTTAGAGATAAAAAATGTCGACGCCTCTCTTCTTCGTGGTCGAGGTCGCGTTGTTGGAAGCAAGGCAGGCAGGCAGGGTGGATGGAGTCGGCGAAAGCGAAGTGGAGTAGTAGATAAAAAGTGATTCGTGGTTCTATTTTGCTTACGATACTATGGCGGGCTTCGTGTTTGTTGTTGATTTTTGGGTGGTTGGGAATTGTGACAGTGACAGACCGATGAATACGTGTTTTGTTCGTCTTTCCAGTTCTCTCTCTTTCTCGATGCAGACATAGAGAAAGAGTGAGATACTCCACTCAATGATGTTTTTTCTCTCGACACAATATATATGGTATGATGATGTTGTATCGTACCCTACTATGGTAGTAGTTCGTAGTAGTACCTAGTACATAGTGGTTGGAAAAAATGGCAGAGAAAGAAAGGATTCTTTTCGGACCCGCCGCCAAAGCAATGACAGTGCAAATGCCTACTATACTCCTCTAGTAAATAGATACTCTAGAGAGAGCTCTCTCTAGAGTATTGGAAGACCCTGGACGAGCCGCACGTACGTACGTACCCATCCAAGTACCCTTATGTAAAAAATATCTGTCCATATTTATCAAACCTCGAGCTCGCGCGACTTATCG
>JALLAR010000873.1:0-13463 GCA_036939335.1 Conticribra guillardii
TGTATGATAAGTGTCTTTACTAGTTCAATTGTTATTGTTGTTATCCTGCTATCATAAATTGTAATATTAGTTGTAATGTGCTATTAGCTGCTCTACTGCTGATGCTAACATTTAATTTGCTCCATTATTTTGATGTGGATTTAAAGAGTAGAGTATTGTTTATTTGCCTGATATTACCAAGTCTTAACTTCATTAGGATAGTAGTGAAAGTCAACTTGGGGCAGTGAGTCTAATTAGTGAAGTCACTAACAAAAATCAAATCTCATCTGAAATTGCTAGGTGTTTTTTTGTTAGTGCATAGTATGTAGGTACTCTTGTACCTATTAGGATGGTACTTTTTTACGGGATTCGGACCTCTATGTAAAATCATTAGCTTTATAAAAGGTTGCACTCCAGTATGGGCGTAATACAATTCATTCAACTCAAAGTATGTAGGTATGGTAGTATTGTACTCCTAGAGTTGTAGAATAAATAAATAATCTAAACCCCTACCTATGATGTACATAACGTGGAACCCCACCAACTAAGATATCACCCCCTGGTATATTTTTTATGTTAGACCCATTTCAACCTCTTAAAAGAAGTGACAAAGAAGTGACAAAAGGGGAGTGACAAAACTCGACTCAACTCGTTTGTCACTTCCAATTTTTTGTCACTTCAAAATAGGTTCCGAAATCAAAAACCATTTTGAAGTGACAAAAAAAATGGGAAGTGACAAAAATTCAACATTGAACCATGGACAGACATTGCCCTTTGCATCTCTGATGTGTTATCCTTATCAATACCACTTCCCGGCAAATTTAATTGGTACGCTGTGTGTACATATGATGCAACATACCGTTTCTTATGTAGCAGATGTTGTGGCTGTTGGCGGGAAACATCCGCCACCTCAGAATTAATGTATGTCAGTTAAAAATAAAGTCGTATCTCAAGATTAACTAAAAAGTAGTGAAGTGCCAACCAAGGGAAGATGACTTTCTCAAATCATGACTCGACTCGTTTGTCACTTCCCTTTTGTCGCTTCTTTTAAGAGGTTGAAATGGGTCTTAGTATATACCTCTCTAGAGAGGGTCAAACTGCTACCATGGGACGTTGAATATCATGCATGGGAATAGTTTTACGCAGCCGCCATTTTTACTGATTCCTATGGACATTGTAATTTTGCACACGATTCATGGGCATTACAGTCTATTGCCCATCTATGAATGCATTTGCATAGATTTGCATTCAATCAAGCTTTCGGTGGATCTGCGATACTTGTCATAATTCCCAAAAATGGCTGCACAACCATCCACACCACCAATCACCACTGGTGCCATGTTCGACATTGTTGGCACAAACATTGGTGATTGCAGCCGCTCGTGCAAAGCACATCATGTCTGTGGGGTGCATGTTGTGGAGGGGACAGTGGTCACACTGAAGAGGGAGATTATTCTTCTTGTTGATGGACTGGAGGAGGTGGAGATAGCGTTGTATTTGGCAGGGGGGGAGCACAGGTGCCTTGTCGGCTTCACACCTCAACACCTTGTCAACAACATCAAGTATAATGGAGCGCAAGCAAGAGCAGTCAAGGTGTACAGTGCAGATGACATGTCATCTTTGATTAAAAAAAAGAAGGTGCACCATAACCATGGGTTTGTGGTAGCTGAGTTGTTGGCCTGAGACTATGAAGGAGGTAAAACACTCAAAAAGAAAGCAGCATCTTCCCCTACAAAATTGCCCCCAGCAAAGAAAAGACCCAAGCAGAAGTAATAATAATCAACAACAAAATAAATAAAACAATTAAATTTAAAGAAACATAAAAGAAAATTAATTAATTAATTAATCCAGCTGTATTCCCCATGCCGCCACAATTTTTTTATGTTTTGTTCTGACAAATTCCACCAGGAATCGATCGTCCACTGCACAATCAATTCTCTGGAGGGTGGCGCAGCCTTTCCATCCTCAACCCCCTCCTCAACCATCCATTCATTCCACTTCCTTTGAATGTGGACTTTGAGCGGTTTGTTCAGGCCAACATTGAGTGGCTGACATAGAGCAGTGCATCCCCCGGGATGTGATCAACCTCCACGCCCAAATACTGAATTCGGTGCACCACCAGATATGTTCTTTTTTGTTCTTTCCTTATTCTTGTTCTAGATTTTGTTCTAATTATTTCTGTTCTGGATTTGTTTTATTTCTAGATTTGTTCTACTTATTTGTATGTGAATCAATCCCAAAATCTGTACCTGTTCTAGCTTTGTTCTGTGAACATATGCTAGATTGCTGATGCACGTCTCGCCAAAAAAAATACCTCGTGCATGCGTAGTATATCCCCGAAGTGGTATTTCTAATTCTAACTATGGTTAGACTTGAACTAAAAAATAATAACCATTACATACATTCTTGGTTTACGTAAGTACTTCATTACTATTACCCTCAATACTACCTTTCAATGTCGTCGATCATTTGTTTTTTTGTCCGGATTAGCCATCAATATGACAATGATGGCCAACGATGGCCATTTTCACCCGGAAAATCAAATCCATCAAAGGAAGGCCCCACAATGGCAATTCTCCATTGCATTTGACAGAGTCCCATTGTGAATAATATGACGAAGTACTATGTATATTTAGAACCATTAAATTTAATTCAAAATCCTTTATTTTAGCATTTACTTTGTCCGGCAGTGACCACCTGCCGGTAGTGGTTTTTGCGGCAGTATTTTTGAAGACACTACTGTGTCTGCAATGGCGCCAATGGTTGGAAATTGTTCAGTAGTGTCTTGGGAGCAAGATACGCTACTGCGACGGTTGTCCATGTCATCATGGCCTTCATTACTTCTGCTGGTCACAGTGATCGAGGCATGATGATTGGTTTTGTTCATTTTGTGTGATCCAACAATAAACCAGCAAAGAACAAAACCAATGAAAAAAGTAATAAAATAAAATGCATGTAGATAATTTGTTTTAGTATCAATTTAATTTAAATCATCTTATTTTTTATCTAATTCATTTTGTATTGAATTAATTAAATACATTTTTTTGTTTGAATGTGTCTCCGTTCATTAATTATTATCTAGAACAGATGAAAAACATTTTTTAACATTTTTTGTTCAGAACAATCTAGATCAAGAACAAAAAAGAACAAAAATATAACTTACCCGCCACCAAAGCCATCATGTGGCACCAGTAGGAATCAAGCACAAGCAATGGCACAATTCCTGCAGGTGCAATTGCAACATATGGGGCAAGAATCTTGTCTACCCAGGTAAGCATGCATGTCTTGTCCATCCATGCATTTTCTTGGCAGGAATAGAGGCACACTGGAGCAAAGGAGGTTGGGAATTCTTTCATTACAATCCTTCCCTTCGAGGTCCCCTTAAAAAGATGAGCATGGGGACCAAGAAGGTTCCATCTCCACAGATGGTGGGAGCGAATGTGGCTCTTTTGGTGTCATTTGTTGATTTGAGTATGGGCACAGATTTTGCTCCCGCAAACTCTAATGTTTTTTTTTGGATTCAAAAAAAATAAAGGAGTCTGATCCATGTTGAGGATGTACCTTGGGTCGCGATTAGGCTCAGTGGCCTTCACCCGAGCAATATTTCGGATGAAATCAAGGGCCTCTTCTTTTGTCTCTGAGATGGGGCGCTGAGATTTGTTTGTTCCCATATGGAACCTGAGTCCCTGAGTATACAACCACCGCCTCACTATGAGCCTCTGTGTGTTCTCTGTCTTCCTGTGATGGAACTTGTGATAGATTTGACTTGCCTTCCTCACCACCATATTGGTGGACACTCCATGCCCCTGCTCTCTCCATTCAAATATTACACGCAGAAGAAAATCTGTGTGTTCCTTGAGGAGGCCATGGCGACCAGAACCAAGACGCCAAGACAAGGACCCCAAGTTTGAATGCACTTCGTGGGTGTTTCTTCTGGTTCTTCTTCCTCTCAATTATTTTTCATTTTCACAGTCTTCTTCCAGTAATGGTAGACTGATTCATTAACCCCTGCCAACTGACATGCCTCCCTTTGCGATATATTAGAATTTGCCTTCCATTCCTTAATTCTTTTGATGAACCCGCTCTTTGTCTTGATCGAGTAGCTCTTTCTGCTCTTCCAAGCCCAAGCATATGATCTTCTTTTGTCCCATTCCTCCTCAACATCCTCATCCTCATCCGCTACCTCTCCCTCATCATCATCGTCATTGTCCTCCTCATCCGTGTCCTCATCATCACTGTCTTCTCTCAACTGCAAGGGTGGACAGTCATCCTCCTCCTCCTCATTGTCATCTCTAGGGAGAAGACTGGTGTCAGCGTCCAAATTGTCTGCCCAATTCTCCTCGGGCGGATCCATTTTCCCCATCAGAATTTGCATCACTGCTGCATGGCCCAGGGTCACCTTACATTTGCAAATTATCAAATTCCCATCAGGGCCAACTATTTCAATGGTTGTTGTGTCTCTGGTGAGGGAAGGGGTATGAAGGGGGGGTCATGATTGGTGAAGGTTCAATGGGGGTGGTGCCTGCCTCAATTGCTGCATCAATTGCACAAGAGCTGGGCTTCCAGTTTTTATGCAACAGCATCTTTTATTGATAGTATTAGATTAAAATAATAATAATAATAATTTATTCTTTAGTTCATAGAACACTGTTAGAGCTAATAATAATTACAGTACTATGCAATGCAATGTCATTGGTTGGGTGCGCCAAATTTTCTTTTGATCGATTGAATTGAAAGTATAAAATTTGGCGCAGCCCATTTTTCTTCTTTGATGGTGATGTCAGACCACCAATAAAATTAACAAGGGGTGCACCACAAAAAGCACCAACAAAAAAACGCTAGGTGTGGTTGGTAAATATCACACACTTCAATGATTAGTGATGATGAGAGCTATTATTCACGTAGGAATAGTACAAAAAATGCTTGATAAAACATTTGGTGTGTGATATCCAACGACCTATACAGTAGGTGGTAGGGTGGTATTTCGTCAAAATAATCAGGGCATAATTATCTTTTGCTCACTTGGAAGTCAGATTATTATATAGAGTATGAAACTGCTACATAAAATGTAACAAAATCAAAATTGTTATAAAATCATTTTCAGAAATTATCAACATTACTTAATAAAATTAGGTCTTTGCAGTGATAACACAACACTATAGTGATGTTAACGATTATGTTCTTATGTTGCTCCTAGGTAGTAGTAACTAGCTAAAATAACTGTAAAAATGAATGAAAGAGACAATAATGCACTGTAGATGCAAGGTGGCAATGGAAAATCAGGTTCAATGATCAGGTCACCAAGAAAGTGTACATGTTGAAATGATGACTATTGGGTGATGGTTATAGTCTAGGTCATTTTTATTGTGCATCTAGGAGATAGATAATATATTGGCAGTTGAATTTGATTTTAGTGTTGATGTTTACCAATCCAGCAAGGTAGCAAGCAGATATAACAATCGGAATCTACAAAATCTAATACTGCTCATGTTGGTGATAATTCTTCTGGCCACTACCATTTCATTCCATTATTTGTCTTTGTACAGTTGAAAAACACTGAGCCATTGTGCTGGTGCGCTGACTAAAGCTTTCAGAAATAATAGCCTTGCCTTCTGTGGTTATGATCAACCCTTGGGCACTAAGAAATGTGGCTTGATATGATTATGTGCTGCTGCTGTATTTTCTTGCCTACCTATTACTCGTGCAAAATTGCTGATAGGAAGGATTAATTTCTTACATGCTGGATTATATGGTTCTGCAGCATGCTTTGAAATTAGTCATTTCATGCATTGAATTCATTTTTCCACAGTTAATCAGGACATAAAGCCCCCCTAGTAGTGACACACAAAAGTTAATTGAACTGAAATCGCAAGCATTGTGCCCATCTATGTGCTCAATTCAATAGTAATGTAATGTTTTTGTCGGGCATCAACTTTTCACATAAACTATTTCTTAGCTTGGATGAAACAAAAACTCCATTAACCTAACATGGTGTAACACTGAACCATAAACAATGAAATGAGCAACAGCACTGTACAAGACACGATTATGCTGTGTGCTCAAAAGGAGGAAAGTTCAACACATCAAATGACACTATCAAAGTGATTATAAATATCCAAACACCAATCCTAAGGAAAACATGAGGAGTGTAGATTGATTTTCTCTGATCGACATGCTTCCACTTGGTGCGTACGTTTCTTCATAAGTTGGTGAAGATGTCGGAACAATTGTGGCATCTGTCTCGTTTAAACCATCAGCAATATCCTCATTTGCTGCCTCATAATTATCACTTTTGTCGCATTCAATTTCTTCTATCATCATATCGCCACCTTGAGAAGTATTCACGGTGATGGGTTTTGTTTCGGTATCTGAATTGGCAAATGTACCAGTTACTTCAATGGAACCTGAGTCGACATTCTCCGATAACGAAAAACATCCATGGAATGTGATGGTCGAATCCGATCCCTTTACATCAATGGGATCCATGAAAAGTCCTCCGTAGACATCGACCTCTGAGCCACCTTCAATTAAAACGGCTCCACTTACATATCCATCCCGAATTTCAACTTGTGCGCCATCTTTCACGTACAGCGCTTTACCGGCGGTGTATCCCGATCCAGCTATCAAGTTTGCACCATCAATCACAGCCGAGGAATTACCAGCTATCTGAAGTGCATCGCCGCCTTTACCTGCCTGGTAGTCCGAATTACCCTCGCCACCAACTATATTAATGGTTTTGCCTACGAATGAGCCATGGCTTTCGCCCGATAGAGCAATGGCATCCCCTCCAACCGCCCAATTGTTTTGAGTGTAGTCCAAACCAATGACGGTGATGTTTTCGTGAACTATGTTAATCACAGATTGGTCCGTGACCAGAATTGTCGATACAGAGACATCCGAGCTAATTACGAGGAAGGTGCTGTTGTCAACGTGCAGAGACACTGTGGAATCGGTGATGTTTTCGGGCCCGAGTTCGTAGGTGATGCCATCGTCGAAGGTGAGTTTTCCTTGAGCGCTAGTCGATGTCAGGCACAAATTGCCGACGACGTAAAAGAAAGCGGCAATACTTGAGCGTTGGCGCATTTTTAGTAACGCAGTGGATTGGTTTTCTCTATGGTAATGGGTTCAAGGAAAGACGATGCATACGTCAAGTTTGATCCGCCGTTCGTTGGTGTTTGGTGTGGCTGAAGTGGCTAAACAGTGTGAACGTGTCAAACTGCGATAGAGACCAGGCGGGCAGGGCTGGGCCGGAAAATCGCCTGCGACACAGCCTCTATCTGAGAGAGACAACGTGCGTGCTATCAGGTGCTATCTACAATAACATCATAATAATAATATTATGTAGTACTTCATCTACCTCTTGCTAGAGATAGTAGTAGGAGTAGAAACATAATTGATTTTATTACTACTTGTATGTACTATGTACTTGTGCTATTATTTAGTCGTTTATTTAGATAAAAGTTAGGAAAATGAATTTACTTAGCCATAATAGGCATAACATTCTATGTAAATAATATTATGTTAAGAGTACTAGAGGTACTAGTACTATGCATATTATGGTTCGCGCCATCATAAAAATTGTACTATTGCCGCGCTCGCTCACCACCCACCGCACTACTTGAAGTATGATAATAATATGGCACACTAGAGATACTCTACAACATAGATAGTATCTATGGTAGTATATACTACTATCTAGAGTACCTACTGCAAACTTTTTATCTTCTTCAACTCTTCACGTTCGTTATCCGGCATGTGGGCGGCCGGCCGGCGACGACGACATAAACATAAATTTAATAATATTTTATGGCATGTGGCATCGCGCCACCATCGTCTCTCGACGACAGCTCTCGCCAAGTGTATCCGGAGTCACACTTCAAATTCACCAACCAAATAACGTCAGCTTCCTTCCAGGGCAATGGGTTGATTTTCGGCCTCTCCCATCTGCATCGTGGAAGCCAAACGATGGCAGCGGCAAAACGATTGGTGGGTATAGCATAACCAGCATACCGCAAACTCTACCACAACTGAGTCTTGCCATCCAGTCATCGCGTCATCCTGTTGCCAAGTGGGTAACATTGCATGCCCGACTGAATGATTTGGTTGATGTGCAAGTTGGAGGAACGTTCACGTTCCATTGAACCGAATTTTATTCATTGCGGGTGGTGTAGGAATCAATCCGCTCTTTTCCATGATTCAACAATGGAAGCATGATTTTTGCCTGAAGAATCCAAGTAGAAATTCTCGAGCGGTTCTATTGTATTCTGGTCGAACTATTGATGATCTTCTTTTTGTAGATGAACTTGTCAACATGGTTGGAGACACGCCGAACAATTTTCGTGTTGTGCTTTCAACGACTCAACAATCTACACATGATTCCAACTCGTTATTAGAAGCATTCGAGACCACAAACAACGTCAAAAATGTTGCCTTGCGAGATGGAAGAATTGACATGAACATGATATCGGAGGCAGTGACATGGCTTAATAGTTCAAATGATAACGACACGAACGGCCACAAACAAAACGAGGCAAAAATATGGAAATATGATTGCTGATTCTGTGTATGTATGTGGCCCACCTGGTATGCCAGAGTCTATGTTGAATATTCTTTCTCCAGATGTAGATAAAAAAGAATCGGCATATGTGCTCTCTACAAAAGATGTGCACTTTGAAAAGTGGTGGTGAACCCGGTTCTAATCACTAATTTATTTGTACATTTTACCTGTGTTTCATTTTTGTTCTTATTTTTCTTCTGCTTCAAAAGAATTAATTCTTAGAAAAATTGAAAATCGGCAAATTATTGAATCATGAAATTGATTGATTATTTAATTAATTAATTATCCATTACTCTTGATATTATATGTCTCCTTATTCGTCTCCATTTTTCCAGCTCAGATTCAACCTTGTACTCAATGACGAGGTCAAGTCAATTGCTTCATCCTTATGGTCACAGTCTATCACAGTATTTGAAATATTCCTTGTTTGCAATAAAAAATTGAATATCTCTAATGTTAAAGACACCACCAATGCCCCTTGGAAAATATTGGTTTTGGGCATGGTGGGATTACTACACGTTTTTATAGTTGGCAAAAACGAAAGCAAAAATCAAAAACAAAAATCTTCTCCATGTCATCATTATTATTTTAGTTCAGCAACCAAAATCTATCAACACCTCCCCACACCCCGGCCGATAATGCCTCAACCTCACACCCGCCATCGAAAACATAATCCGACTCGCCCGACACCCCTCTGAATCATGATAAAAATCATTCAAATAAACAACTTCCCCAATCCCACTCTGAATAATCACCTTGGCACATTCATTACAAGGAAACAACGCCACATAAATCGTGGCCCCTCTCACGCTTGCACTGCACTTGTTCAAAATGGCATTCACCTCCGCATGCACCACATAGGGATACTTTTTGTGCAGCCATTCGTCCGACGTACGCGCCCATGGCAAATGATCGTCTGAACATCCACGGGGGAAACCGTTGTATCCAATGCCAATGATGCATTTGTGAATGTCGACAATGCAGGCGCCTACTTGAGTATTGGGGTCTTTCGATCGTTGGGCGCTGAGGAATGCGACTCCCATGAAGTAGTCGTCCCAGGTTAGATAGTCGGATCTTTTTTTGACTGTGGAGGGTTGGAAAGGGTCGTAGGATGCTTCTCGTGTTGTGAGCCCCAAATATTTTACCATTTCATCTTGGTTTTGATGAGATTTTTCCTGTTGCTGTAGTTGTTGATTGTTGTTGTCAGCGTGGTTGTTGTTGTTGTTGTTGTTGTTGTTGAGGGATTCATTCACTTTTTTGCATTGTGTGCAATATACTCCAACATCCTCGGCATTAGCAGTTGATGCACCAACATCATTTCCAAAATCAATCCTCACAAAAGGAACACTCGGCACAAACTTCGTCACCTTCACACCCGAAACCTCGAACAGAATCCTACTCGCACGACTCGAATCCGAATCCTCCTCTTTATCTTCCACAAACAACACTTCCCGAATCCCCGACTGGATAATAAACTTGGCGCATTCGTTGCATGGAAAATTGGGCACATACATTCGTCCTCCAATGACGTCAGAGCTGCATTTGTTGAGTATGGCGTTGATTTCGGCATGGCATAGATAGGGGTCTTTGGTGTGTAGGAGTGGAAGTTGTGGTTGTTGTTGATTGGAGGAGGAGGAGGAAGAAGAAGAAGCCCAAGGCAAACAATCATCAGAACACCCCCTGGGAAATCCATCATAGCCAATCCCCACAATCCTTCCCATGGTATCCACGATGCAGGCTCCATGACGGGAATTCTTGGTGGGATGTGGATCCTTGGATCGCTGGGCACTCAGATAGGCGACTGCCATGAAGTAATCGCTCCATGAGAGGTAGTCGGTTCGTTTGAGAATGTTGGTAGGGGAGTGGAGGTTGTAGCCACGAGTTTCTTTGTGAAGGATGCTGTGGATTCGTTGTGTGTTGGTTACTATTGGCTGCTGATGATGTTGCTGTTGCTGTTGCTGTTGACCATTGATATTATTTGTGGATGATGAATGGATGTCAGTGTCGTCTTTCCCTTTGTTCGATTTTCGAGGTTTATCATTATTGATGGAGGGGTCTTTGTTGGGGCGCTTTTGGCCTTGTTCATTGATGGTATTGCGGGAAGATAAGCTAATGCTGTGATTGTCCGTGTTGTTGTTCGTGTTGTGGCTGTCGGACATTATTTTGATTGGTGGATGATTAAAGTTTCTCTGATCACTACTTGATAATGATGTTGCCAATGATGTCTCTACTGCTGCCGATGCCACCCTTGATAGAATTGACAGTGATACCACTAGTTGCAGTGACCAGCAGGTCAATAATCCTGCGACTAGTGCAGCAGCAGCAGAGGAAACCACCAGAAGTTGATGGATCTTTGAAGATGACGAACGATGACGGTGAGAGTGAGGCATGCAATGATGAATTGCAAATGTTTCGACGGAGGAAGTGTTTTGGGTATATTTGAGGACGTGCTAAGAGCGAGGGAGTTTAGACGGTGGTTGGGTGAGGAGATAAGAGGTTGAGAAGATGGCTGGTGGGTTCGTCTGGACGAGGAGATGAATGAAGATTATGTTGTGGTGATGGTTTGACTCAATTGGATCTAAGCTAATTTAGTACTTTTAGTCACTAGAAGTTTTGAGTCGCACATGTCGTTTTATCTAGCGTCCACAACAACAACGCGCATTTCAATTACAATGATGTCTCCTTTCGTCCCTCACGTCACCATCCCGACCAACACAACCGTCCCCTCCCAGACCTTCGGATCATGGGAAGGCATCTTCAGGCAACCCATCTCGAAGTCCCAAGTGTCTGGAGCCATGCAACCATCGCCATCGCTGTATTGAGCACCGGCAGGTCACCTAGCTTTGCTCCTTCTTATTGAAGGTCATACCTAGCGTTCACAACACACGATTCTACCCCCGACCAACCACAGCATCACAACCATGGCCTCCTAGGCCCTCCGATCAATGGAAGTCATCACCAGGGACCATATCTTGAAGTCCTGATTGTCTTGGTCTGGGGTGATTACTGTCGACTGAAAATGCAACAATCAATCATATGGCCGCCCTTTGTGGTGGCATATGCATATTGATATGCATCAATAAACAGTGAATGATAAGTGGGCTCAGTCGAACATGTACTGGCCCATTGCCTCTTGGGATTTGAAGTCATGCTTGAAAATACTCAAGCATTCGTTCTTTTCACCCGAGAATGTTTTTGCAACAACCCCGATTGGCCAACCTTTCAACTCTGTTGACACATGCGATTTTTATCTCCTCGTCAGAGGCATGTGCACAAGTGTTCTTCTTCTTCCCAATCTTGTCTGTGACAAGATTGAAGGGATCAAGAAATCAGGGGGCATGTCCTCCTTGGTTGGCAGGGCAGCAGTAGTTTTTGTCGTAGTCCTCTTTGTACTCGGCTTCCGAATCAGGCATCAGGCAGCTCATGGAAGTTTCCATGGTTTGGGAGGACAGGAGCAGGAGTAGGGCAGCATTGTCTTCCTTCTCCTTGGCAATTGTGGGGAGAGAGGGGGGGTGGCTTGCACCAATGTTGGCGTTGAGGAGATTGCGGTTGGTTGCGGTCGGCATGGTTGGTATTTTTGTTTAGTTGTTTTGAAAAAAAAGAATGAATTGTAATAATTTCTATCATAACCATGATGATACTTTACTGTATCTCTGTACTATGGTACTAAAAAAACTGCCCGAAACCATGGGAATATTGCCAAATCTTGTACACAAAAAAAGAATGAATTGTAATAATTTCTAGCATAACCATGATGATACTTTACTGTATCTCTGTACTACGGTACTAAAAAAACTGCCCGGAACCATAGGAATATTGCCAAATCTTGTATACCATACCACAACAAAGCAAAGGGCTTAGTGTGCTGACAAGATTCCCAAGAAGTTTACTATGAAGTTGATATCCATATCTTAAAATTTGCATAGTTGCTCAGCGTCGCTCTTTTTTTGTCTGTTTTGACGGGCGAACATCTGGCCGAGTGCCTGTGGGTGTGGGGGAACAGTCTTAAATAGTATCTATTGTATTTGTGCTATTCATTAATTAGTCAAATGTTCTCATGAACAACAAAGAGTTAAAATATTTTAGAATAGATGTTCAGATGCCTAATTCCATGCAGAATCTGAGGTTTTATTCCATTTTTGCTTAACTCTTAGTCTTTCAGGCAAATATTTGGAGATCATGTATCGATTAAGCTGAAAGTTGCATCAGCGCATCAATTTTGGTTTTTTAATTGCATACAATCCACAATATGCTATTTTGCAAAAATTCCTTTTTCAGTACTTATTCTACATACATAAAGTTGTACATAGTCCAACACTGAAAAAAATCAAAGTCCTCGGATCCAATCGCCATCAAAATATTTCAAGAAAAATGTTCCAAGATGGAGAATGTTTCTTGTGACAACATGGTGACAAAAGGTGATCCACATGCTCATAATGAACACATTTACAACTCTAAGTATGAACATTGTGTCTGGCCTAAAATAATGCCAGGAATCCATTTCTGGTGTCATAATTGAAAAAAATCCAGTTTGGAAACCAAAGTCATGAATGAATAGCACAGATATGGTATGAAAAAATAAATATGATCTAGAGTAAGTACTATTCTCTCTCTTTCTTTAGAGAGAGCGAGAAATAGAGAGAGTACTTCTATTGACTACAACATTGTCATATTTACAGGTGTGTCATGACATGGTACAATGGACTTTGTAGTGCCGTGTGACTATTGAGGTCATGTCATGTGATTTTTGTGACGTGAAGTGACAATATCTTGAACAAGTGGTGACATATTATAGTTTGATTCTAATTTTGACTCTACTTTAACCAATCTACAAGACGCAATGGTAAAGCAGTTAAAATCCTGATATATTACTTTTTCTTGCCATTTTTCATCTTCAATTCATTGTGCTATTGACTAGTAGAGCACA
>JALLAR010000874.1:0-12240 GCA_036939335.1 Conticribra guillardii
TATTATTGTTATTATTGTTATTATTGTTATTATTGTTATTATTGTTATTATTGTTGGATTTGGATAGGAGGGAGAAGGAGTTAGCAATGTTTTTGTAGCGGGTAGCGGTTGCCCATGTTGGATCATGCGGCTAGGTAAGCTTTGAGCCATTTTTGAGGATTGTTGCCATTTTCATTATTTGTTGTTGCATACAATGTTGTTGTTGTGGTTTTTGTTATTGTTAATGATGTTGATGCTGCTACATCAGTTGAGAAATAAGTATGTGCAATATTCATATCTTGGCCACCTCCTTCTCGAAGAAGCATTCAGCAGATATTTGGACTTTGAACTTTGAACACTGCCTTGCGCTAGTAAGCGCGAAAGATTGATAATTGAGATGCAAATCTACCGTATGTAGTACCCGATACATACCCCTCATCCAGTGTCTTCCCTGCACAACACGACAAAACAACATAATAGCATAGACAACTCACGCAACACACAAACGGCACTAACTGTACTACTACACACAGCACACAGCAGTCTCGCAAAATAGAAGCGGCAGCCAACTTCAGAAGAAGTAGAACACATCAAGCGCTCGTCATTGCATTCGGTATTCAAACTAATAGTATTCACCATGTCAATCGACGAAAACAACGAAACAAAAACGATGGACCAATCCGAATGCGACCAACCCTCCCGCCGCAGCAGCCGCCGCAGCGCCCGCAAAACAACCACTCTCGCTGGCTCCTTCAAACAATTCATGGACACCACACCCTCTAACGAAGTAGACGAATTTTCCCACCAGCTCCAAAGCGCGCTCGGAGCTGTTTCCCCCGCTCTGTCCGCCTCGTTTACGTTGAAGCAGATGCCGCCGCCGGAAGCTCTGCTGATGGAGGATGATGCCGAGGCAGGAGGAGAGACTGCTAGCAATAATGCCGGGGCGGTTGTGCCTCCCTCTCCTTCCATGGGAGGAGCTATTCGTCGCCCGTCCGGCGAGGCGTACTATACTCCCATATCGACATCGCGTCGTAATTCCAGGGCGGGGAGTGAAATAGCAATGAGCATGAAATTGAATGCGGCGGCTGTGATTGCGGAGTTGGGGGATATTAGTAGTGATGATGATGACGACGATGACTTCCTTGGAGAGGGGCCTGTGCCGTTGCCGACGGAGGAATATCTAGTTCCTCTAAAGGGATTTGGGGATTTGTCTGTTGAGAAATAAATAGCTTTAAACAAGTTCAAGTCGGCGTGTCTCTTTTTTCTGGGTTGAAATACATTGACAAAATTAGAGTGCAAAATTAATACATACACGTGATCAGACTAATAATGGCAGATATTGGTATTAAACCTGGGTGCTCAATTAGACTATCACCATGCTTGCTCGATGGAGATGGAGATAAATCAATTGAAAATTGTATGGAATTTGAGAACAACATGTGGTGATTATTTGTTTGATTTTCAGCACACATCATAACATCCATATTATTATTGCTGTTATTTGTGGGGGCGCTCCATCTTCTAGATTGTATTGGTAGATTTACTAAACCATGTTTAACATGAATTAAGAACAGTTTCTTGGACACTTCCTGTTGATCTTGACAACTTTTTACTATCTAATGCTGACTTCTTTTCAACATTTATTTGAAATCAATGAAATCTCATCGTTGTCTTAGGTGGCAGTACTCTACTATATGTAGTACCAATTAATACCAAGAGAAGTAAATTGTTCTGCTCTGTTGCAATGAGGAAATTAATCCAAAACTCGTTTTTGTTTACATTTTTAGGAGTTTTACCATAAAGAATTCTACTCTTATTTGGACATAGGTACATGTGGCACCTGTGCAAAATCTGTCCTTTTCCAAACAACTCCAATGGAGTAGTTGATTATCCCCAAGTTGCATCAGATACACGGGACCACCACCAACAAAATTTGAATTTGAAGAAGTTACGATAGAAAATTTGTTTTTTCTGTTGTGTTGAGAGGACAAAAATAATTGAGGGAAATAAGCTATGATGTAAGCTTGGTTAATCAAATTGATTTTTAATTTGCTTGTCGCAACCCAGTTTCTCATCACTAGCTCACTGAGAGGACCGGTTTAAGCATATTGATATTAGCCCTATTGCAAGTGTAAGTATCATAGGATGACCTTGTGTTTATCCCAATCTCATCTTTCTGCAAACCACGGGCACAAACTGAACAGCCACTAATGCTAGCAACCCAAATATTGCTGAATACAAGATTCATGGGTGCATTGATGTTGGGTAACTTCATGTCTTAACACCAATTGCTTCTTTAAGGTGAGAATCTCATTGGATGCTTCACCAGTTTCCCTGATATCTGATATTGGATTTGCATGTAAAGCAAATATAATATTGATGAATGACCTTCTGCTGTAGGGTCACCCTAGTGGTGAGAAGCAAAATGTCCTTAATTAGGGAGAAAAGGGCCAAAAATCCTTAATGAAGACATGGTTTCAAACAAATTTTGTATTATCAAACTTTTGGAAGAATACTATACTCAACAAAGGGATTGATATTGAAGAGATGGCCCTTGTTCAAGATGTGAACCATGGCCATTCAGGGCAATCAGCAGTATTATTCTGCCGAGTAAACGCCAGCAGCTATACTGAAGTAGTTCCAAGGACAGGTAGCAACATTGAACTGGGCACTATAAGTCAATATTACTCATATGTGGGAACAAGGGCAAAGTCAGCATGATGCATGATTGAACTTGAATCGTTGAATGCAAAGCATATCAAGCATGCTGTTTTCTTGCAGGGTCAACAGGAGCAAGAGCAGCTCGGTTCATTTCATGGAGAAAGTGACACACACATGATTATTGTTGTGACGCTAAAATGGAGCTTCAATTTGGGCGGCTCTCCTTTTGAAATTAGCCATCTAGAGTGGCAGGAGACTGAAATGAATATGCTAGAGAGCAATGCCAAATATGAAGAACTTTAGTTGTGCCTTCTGCCTTCTATGATACAAAAAATGCAGTTTAGTTCACGTTATGTGTTTTTGAAATTGTGTATGGACATTGATAGTAATCCAAACCCCATTAACAGGAATACGGCCAAACGGGCACCCATGCCCACATCGCCGTGTGAAAAAACTTTGAGCTCCTCTATTCTCTAGCACCTGGCTTGTGAAACATGTAAATACCATGCATAGCATGTTGTAGGTAGTTCTTTCTAGGCATTATTGTAGAGAGTTTGCACTGAATATTTGACGATTTGTCCATGGGAATACATCTAAATATTGTGTCAAAGACAAGTGTCATATTTTGGTGTGACTGAATGCGGGTTTTTATTAGTATCGTAAGCAGCTACAAATGTACGATAGTTACCTTCATGCAAATATGTGATTGAAACACAATACCATACACAAAAGACGCATGATCAAGCGTGATTTCTGAAAATTTGCAACGTACCCATTATATATGTACTCTACGATAGTTTCTACAGTGTACATTGAAACCCTATTGTGTGAATTACAAAATAAGTACTGTATACATTCATAAAATACTACATCTTTCATACATATACTTTCAAAAAATAATTCACGCTTGTAAAAAAATCACCTCTAGTGGTTACCCGTATTGGCTAACGCTATACATATAACAAGTTTTTGTACTAATTCCTGTCAGCATGTCTTCGACCTATACATTAGAAATAAACATAGATTTTGCCGTAGGTAGATATGATTCCTATGTGAAAATATTTTTTTCTGTGTTTTATGAAATTTGGCAATTTGCAATTTCGAAGTCAAGAAAAAAATCTGAACTCAGGAACTTTTATCTAGCGTTTTTGGAGTTTTTTTCACGCACATAGAGGACATACCCATTCAGACGTAGTGGCTTCTGTATCTTGTTCGGAAGGCATGTCACTGATGCTCAATAGACCAACCAAAGCATTCGCAACATTCTGAGAATGTGCTGAACATGATGGGCTGCTGAGGAATAAGTGGGAACTGAATTCGGGGCATGAAACCTTTTACCAAAAGTTGGACATTTTTGCTATACCTCATGCTATACCTCAAACTCGATGTATAGCTGATTTTTGGGGAACCACTGGTGACCTGTGTTAATTGTGTAAAATGTATCAACTGGAAGGAATTTTCATCTACCATCATCTTTGAGAACTATATGTTACATTGTTCATTTAGTATTTCTGGTTTAATTGTTTTGATAATGGCAAGGCATGGTGGAATCTTGTTTCAGCCTATTATTCTCACCAATGAATCATATTTTTCATCACAAAGCAAGATTGACGACCCCAAGTCCCTTGAGCTTGAAAATATGGATGGCACTCACTGAAAAAATAAGGGCCAACACTTTTACCCTGTCATAATCACAGACAATAGAGTGAAATACAAAATACATGCGGATATAAATATGTGACCTTCGCTATATTTCATTTTATTGAGATTGAGGGAAGTATTGACCACAAACCAAATCATCATTCATCATCATCATCATTCATCATCATCATCCGATTGCAGCTTGATCTTTCTTTCAAAATTTGGTAATATTATTGTATTGGCACTGTTTGATTCCTCCTGTTCATTTATTGTTATCAGTGATGAGCTGCTGATGTTGAAATTCTTCATTCGAATTACCTAGTTTTTGGTGACTATGTGACAATTTTCCATTTCTGTCAAAATTGCAATGCCTTTGGTTAATTCCACAATTTCTGTCATTCAGAGTGGATTTTTCATCAAGGCTAAAATCATCAGCAGTGCTGATATTGAGAACCAAGAATTGTTGAGGTGCCTACCAAGGAATATGATAAATTGCAGATTTGATGCTTTTCATTTTCAATTCTGCACTCTGCAGATTGTGATAAAGGTGGATTTATTGTTATTTCCATCAAAGTTTGTGACACATAATGACGATTGCTGCTGTTGAATTGTAATTGTTTTCATATGTCCAATAATGTCAATTCTTCTGTAAGAGACAATTCCCAGGGCAACATCCCATATAGTGCAGCAGGGGCAGTGCAAGCGATGCCCCTGGCTGATGACCGAATGTTAATTGTTGTTTGTGTGCATTTCTTATTTGCTTTCCCTTGTGCACTCCTCCATCAATCAAATTTGTAGTGCGACTGCGGCATGCATACTCCAAAAATAATTTTTTTGTTCAAAATTTGCAACCATTCAACCATGGCCGATGCATCATAAAATACAAACTTCATCATTATCATTATGTGAAAAAACATTCACTGGTGTTGTTGATATCATCGTCTCATTGCCTTCGTCCTCCATTATGTCATCTAAGATCTAAGTTGGATGTCATCAATGTTCCATTCAAACCATCACCGCTTGATGCATACTCTACTGTTCTCAAGAAGTAGTAATTTATGAAGAACGGAAATATAGTTCACAATATCAAGCCCATCGAGGAATCATGAGACCTGGTCAGTTTTTGGAATTGATATTAATGATTTCAATTATTATTGATATTAATAATTTCTGAGATAGTAATTTTAACGAGTAATTCGGTAACTATGAAGATGGTGACGATTGACCAGTTCAGACACAATGTGCTGCATCCCATGATTGCATTGATGGTTGATTGTTGTTCGCTCCTGCTCCTGGGGAGTGCAAAGCTCCAGACCGACGCTGTGGATGTCGAACTCGAACGATTGATGCTACCCATAACTTACCATAACCATGATGATAGGGTTGGCAAAGCAGCAGGCAATTCTCAAGGAACAAAGTCTCTGTCTCTTTCTCTACAGCTGGACAATGCATAGGGCGGCGACGGCGGCGATGATGCTCAAAATTAAATAACGTGGTTGTATCCAGTAGTACCCCATATTGTACTACTACCATAAGATGCCGTGTATTATTTTGATATCTTTTGTGTCATCTGTCAGCAGGCCAGAAAAGGTATCTTTGATGGTCTCAAAACTCAAAAAATAGAAAAGGCGCAGTTTTTGGTTTTTGTGCATAGGCTTCTTTTCAAACAGATTCAAACAGATTCAAACCAAACCAGCCATGGCCACGACATCGAAGAAAGTTTGGAACACAGCATTCACCAACGATTTCAAATGCCGCCTCCCAATAATCAGCGCTCCAATGGCGGGAGTTTCTGGTGGTCTACTCGCGTCTCAAGTTTGTAACGCAGGAGGACTCGGCATGATTGCAGCGGGGCATTTTCAAGATGTCAATGGGCTGGAACGCGAAATTCAGATATTTTTGGATAATGCGCGAAGTGATGCTGATGAAGACGAGATAAATACGATGCTTCATAGCGAACTCAGTACTTTGCAAAGGCCGGGGCTATCAATTGGATTTATAGGACATAGTTCTCTAGCAACAAACATGGGATGGGAAAATTATGAATATATTCTCCAAAAGCATCAACCTTCTGCAGTGCAATTCTTTGCTCCATCAATCATTACGAGAAAAGGCATCGAAACCGCAGAAGGAGAATCATCGATGACGAACGTCCAGTTAGCTCATAAGTATGGTGCAAAGTTTATTGCTCAAGTTGGATCTATAGAAGAAGCAAAAGACGCAATAGACCACAAAGTTAATGCAATAATTTGCCAAGGTAGTGAAGCAGGCGGCCATGGCATACGCCGCGAGTTAGGAAACTCGACAATGGCATTGGCATCGCAAGTTTCTACAATGACGGACATACCTGTACTAGCTGCTGGGGGGATCGTTTCTGGTAGACATGTTGCGGCAGCGTTGTGTATTTGTGATGGTGCAGTCATGGGGACTCGTTTTTGGGCATCCTTGGAATCTATTGGAAACAGGACGTTGCAGCGAGAATTGATAAAAGAAAATTCTTGTGATGATGTTATAAGAACTACTGTGTTTGATCAGATTGAAAATGAACTGAAATCTTGCAAATGGCCGTATCCCTATGATTCGGTTGGAGCATTACGAAATAAAACAACGCATGAGTGGGAAGGAAGATCGTCACAATTGAAGGAGGCTATTGTCGGAACAACTCTTTTAGAGAGATACAAAATATCATCTGAATCTTCTGATTCAGATTTTACGTCAATTCTTGCGGGAGAAGGCGTTGGGGAAATTAAAACGATTGAGGGGGCTTTTGATATGTTACTGACTGTCGAAGAAGAAGCATTGGCTGTAATTGATAGATTAAAATCAATTTGAAAACAGTTGCGCCGACGCGACAGGCACGCATCATATCATTCACATTTTATAGATTATTGGTTTTTGTCGACCCATTTGTTCCAAGGATGAGTTAGATAAAGACATACAAATAATATTAATCGTGTTGAAAAAACCATCGTTTTTCACTAAAAAAATTCTATCAATGTGTTTCTATGAAGCAGGCAAAACCATTCAACTAATCTGCAATTGAATGCATGCTCTTTTTGTACATGAGACAGTATGATATTAGACGAAGGCACACGTATTCAAACCGCTTTGTATTGGATTGGTGTTGCAATGCAGTAGATAAAATGTGACAACTCATACAAAATAAAAGAGGGTGAATGCGATTGATGTATTGGCTGGTAATTCATTTGTCTAGATAAATTTCTTGATTGTAGCAAAGCAGTGTTTCTCTTCCTATATCTCAAAAGAGATAAAGTAGTAATCAAACACTTAATATTTTTTATTAAATAGCATTTTTCATTAACAAGCCTAATTAACAAACACTGAAATACAATATTGAATATCGAATCTAAGTCTATGATGTCCGTGGCATTGCTTCAATTTGGCCCTTCTTTTCCCCATGACTCACAAATACCATTGGCCTATACTCGTCATCCTTCTCCATCAAAGCAGAGTTCTCAAAACGCTTAAGCATAGCAGCCTTCCCTTGGATGCGAGCATAGGTTATGTCGCAAATTTTGTCACTGTTAAATCTCTTCCAACCTTTTCTGTTATACTCATCAAAGAAAGGGACGATATCTTTATAATCAACAAAATTCACAAACGCATACCCCCTATTGCATTTGTTCTTGAAATCAATTGGTAGGTAGAAGAAGTCCATCTTATCTGATCCATGTCCCGCATGTGCAAATTCTGTAAGCAACATTTGCTGCGTATATTTGTTGGGTATATTCCTCACCATGAGGGATGAACGTCTTTCTCTTCCACTCTTCACATCAGAAATGCGTAGTGTTAAGTTAGTATTATCTTCCTCTCCGTTATGCCCACCTGATCCCCCACTACCGACGCTAGCATTGCTCTTCCCTATAGAAGATCGCGCCAATGATGAAGTTTGCGATACCTTTACACGATTACCAGCACTACCGCTGGATAGGCTTTCCGTGTGTGGCTGTGTTCCGTCAGAAGGCAATCTCACATATGTTGTCGGTGGGGCATATCCATCTTGTACAGGGACTACGTAGTTGGGAGCAGGTGGCATTGGATTGTTATAATGGATTTGGTACTGCTGCTGCTGATGGCCTTGCATGTAGTGCTGATCAACAGGAGATGCATAAATAAGATGCTGTTGCTGTTGCTGCTGTTGGTGAATGTGTGGGTCGGGCACCATTTGATGCCCATAATGATGAACCCCGTGATGAGTTGCCACTTGGTGTTGAGGGGGTACCAGAATGTAAGAATACTGCCCATCAGGACCTATCACAAGTTGAGTTGTATATTGATTAAGATCGCCCTGAGGAGCAAACTGATATTGTGTTTGCGCGGGCACTCCTCCTTGATATTGTTGATTTGTCTGCACTTGATTTCCTGATTGTGCACTCACAGCTTCTTGCTGCTGGTTATTTGGAAGGGGTGAAGAGGTATAAGGACTCGGCGATGGTGTATTATTTCTTGAAACATGGACAACCTCAGCAACGTTTGGTGGGTTGTCCCTTTTTGCTGGGACACCTTGCCTCCATAGGCTCATGAGGACCAATAGATCTTTCCCCTGTTTTCGTTGCTTTGGGTTTCTTGACCCTACCCTCACACTTACTTCGCCCCCCAACGGATTAGTTTGCTCTAGTTCCAACAATGCTTGCCTGGCATCCTGAATATCATAGAACTCTACTAAATATGATGATAAACCAGAATCATCACCTGACATATCAGTCTGATAGTGAATAGCGCGAATTTCACCAAAGGAAGACAAGACATGGCTCAAATCCTGCTCATCTAACGTATCTTGCAAATTTGACAAGAAAAGCATGCTTTCATCAGTAGCACTTGATGAATTCAGAGGCACACAATACTTAACTTCTATTTGCCCTTTCTTTCCTCCGCTCATTTGGTTTAATGCTTTTGGCAACTCTTCGACTGCCAACTGTGCTGACCTCAGATCATAAAAAGTTGCGAAGTAAACACCTCTAGCTTCAGCAAAATCCGACCGAAATGATTCCAATGCCCCAAATGCCTCGCAAGTAGACCGAACATCAGGCACATGCAATGATGACGCATACAGTATTGCCAGACCGCGACTGTTAGAGCTGGCAGAAGACTTCGAACCTGTGCCATTCCGATTAGGATCGCGAAGGAATGGTGTCAGATCCTCAACAGCTGCACACTCTCTATCCTTATTTTCTAAATCATGTTGCTGCGAAAGTTGGTAGTTGTTCATTTGGGGAGTAGCGCCATTGCGTCGGTCCACAAACTCGCTAGGTGTAGTGATGGTACTCGCAGGTGTTGAGGAGCGTGAGACATGTTTATGCAAAAGAGGATCAGGCGTGGCCTCGCGAGAGGGAGCTCTCATAATATGCGGAGGGGGAGGGGTGGGTGTTGGTGTGAGGACAATCACGTTTCCAGCCGGTAATGTCTTCACATTTCCATCGCCACCTCCAGCGCCTAACTGTTGATGTAATTCAGCAACCCTCATCTGCAATGAAGATGCCGTATAGGCGCGAACAGCAGGATTATTGGTACCCCCCAAAAAACCTCCAGATAATCCACCAGCCTGTGAATTAGCAGGAGGAGCAGACGCTCGCCCCTCAGTGTATGCGATAACACCCCTTCCCACGATATCATCCTTGCTCCCACTTCCCAGGAATGAAGTGCCTTGGTCTCTCCCCTGAGGCTGTCCTCCACCCAAATGATGCAACCCATTACCGTACATTCCAAGCAGAGTTTGGGGTGCAGGCGATCCACGTGAAGATGGTTCAACAATTGTAACACTCTGATTACTATTACGGTTGTTACTTTGACTGCTTTGCTGCCACAATTGATGACGGAGAAGCTCTTGTGTCAGGTTTTGCGGATTGAGAATGGTATTGGATGCTATGTTCTCGTTGATAACATTGCCGTTGTTGCCACTTGTGTTGTTATTGTTCTGCAAGTATTGTTGAAAGGTGTCAGATGGTTTATTTGTTTGAGAAGTTGACATCATTGTAGCAGTAAAACGCACTTGTTGTTGTTGTTGTTGCTGCTGCTGCTGCTGTTGATGTTTTTGCTGTTGTTGATGCTGTTGCTGCTGCTGCTGTTGTTGCTGCTGCTGTTGCTGCTGCTGTGCGTTCGTTGAGACACTGCCCTCCTGCGAAGAAGAGTTAAATCCACCGCTCCTGCCATCATTACTGTTATTCATGAATTCATTATTTCCTCCACCTCCTCCCACTATTCCATGTGGTTGCTGACCTCTACTACCATGACCAAATCCATTTCTTGCAGCCTGCTCAGCTTTGAGCTTGTTCAAATAACTAGTGTTAGCAGGGGGGATCAATAAGTGACTTGTCCCTGCAGGATTGAGATAGTCAAACCCCCCACCCACTGTTCCTACCATACGATTCACAGAGTGTCGAGACTGACGAGTGTAATTGTCCATATCAGAATCCATGGAGGAATTGTGAGAGAATCTTTGTTGTTGTTGCGATGGTGGGAGCCGCCTCCCTCCATTGTTTTCGTTTGTAGAATCATCCATACATTCTGCCAGACCAGTGCCTAGAGCCATTGCTAAATCATTGAATGAGGTAGACTTGCCAGCTGCACCACCGCCTGTTGAACCTGGGCCATTGGTAGGACCACTGTTGGAGTTCTGATCAAACCCGGGAGGGGGTGGAGTGCGGGATATCAAATTTGGTCCATCTTCTGAGATGGTGAGGCGAGACATGTCAATGCTGCCTTGAAGGGAGGAGGAATTTTGCGCCATTCTATTTAGTTTGGAATTTATCAGGGGGAACAAGCTTATGTGAGATATGAAAGCGTGAACTATTAAACGAAAGGGCGAAAAAAATACAAATAATTCAAAAAGTCAACAATCAACCGAGTTAAACTCTTGGTATGACCGAATTCTTGTTTCGTGCATCGTGCACGTACAACATAAAAATAAAAACAAACGATTCAACCACTACAATCAAGACACGCTTCGTTCAAAAAGAGACAACATTCTATTGGATGGCAAATCATTCCACATGACACGGGTTCTGCACATTAATCAAGTGCGCACCATGCCCAAACTTATTTCACCCCTCCTTTGTAGTGCTCTGAATTATGATGGACACGAGCTTTTTCGATCAATGAAAACAAACACACGAATAAAAGATCACAATCATTTTATCCTTACATTTTGATGTATGTTAATGAAAGTGTAGCTTGTGGTATAGCTGCAAAAGTTCGGCTCCAGACAATTCGACAACCGTTATATTCAATGGGAAAGTTATTATACGGGTTGGTAGAGGATCTTGATGTAGCTCAGCTTGCAAGAGGAGGAGAGTCTCTCGAACTGAACGAAACACAAGAGCAGCTCGGTATGTTGAAGTTTAAAGTCAAATTATTATGCGTAGTTCGTCTTGATTCGGCTTAATTGAGGATTTTGGTGCTTGCCTATGACCCGAATAATGGTGTCAACGCGATCCGTGTACAATGGCGCTGGTGCGGGAAGCTACCCAATTCTCTATGAAAATTGATGCGGTTGATTATTTCTGTTGCAACAGTCTCGATATTGTTGGTAGTGAATAATAATATTAGTATTATGCATAGCCAATCAGTTGCCAATTGCCAAATTGTACGACTGTCATCAATAATAATTAATTACGACACTGTAGATTATTTGCTTCTGGGTTCTGGAAGCTTGTGAGGCCGGAGGCTCGAGACACTCCACTAAGAGCTCTCTCTCTAGAGCTACTATCTAGATACTACTACTCTAGTAGCAGGTAGTAGGCGCATCTCACATGACACAACTAACATCATCATCAATCTCATTCTATTTTTATTTACGTCAGACCACGGACAGGTCAGACCATGACGCCGGCGGAATCGTGTGGTTTCAGTTTGCAACAACTTTAATACGTAGGAATAGTAAGAATCTATTATACGCAGCAGCTCAAGCTTCTCTTCTAACAACATTTAATTCTTTTTTAG
>JALLAR010000875.1:0-13043 GCA_036939335.1 Conticribra guillardii
GGTAGAATCCCCGCTTCGTCTTAGTGTGACGGCGGAGATTGCTATCCTATCAACACATGAGTTAACCACTGGGTCAGCCTAGCACTGATGGAGCTACATATATTATGGGATCATCACCAAAGTACTTTGCGCATCGAGTTGAATACAGATCTATTTGATGTATCAAAGTTTCACCATCATCTCAGTCTCTGCTTCGACATTTGTTGTAATTGTAACAAATTATTGCAATCATTATCTTGGTGGAGGTAGAAAACACTTAACTTCTTAATTTAATTAAAATTAAGGTTTTAATTTTTCCTTTGTTTGATAACAGGTTATTAAATGTGCCAATCCCTACTTTAAAAGCATTTAGATGTGCTATCTAAATTTCATTAGTCGGTTAAAACTTTGCATACAAATTGTAAGCAGAGAAAGAATAATTCATCATCTAGAGGTTGCATGATCATGACCCTGGAGCAGGTGCAATGCCATTGACCTTAATATCGCTGTACTCTCTGAGGAAAAAGCGGTGGTTCTTCAGGTCATAAGGCTTGCGGCGTGGGGGATCATGTCCATTCACAAAGCCAAGCAAATTCATTGAGTTGAATATCCACATACTTCCCTCTCTACCGCCAGAACCACTATCGTTCCAAATACATTTTAACACCTTGCTCTCTGTAACCCAGTGTTTGCACACACATCGCATCATTCGAGTATCAGGTGGTTTGTCTGTCTTGGTTCCAACACATCCCATGGCTACAAAGTCGTCACTAGGGGGCACTGGCTCCCATGCATAAAAAGGATTTGATCCATGAGTAATGCTCCAAACAAGCCTATAACGTGCAGGACGTGGAAGGAATCGATCAAGTACAAATGGAAGCCAGCTGCTGCCTCCAACCCAGCTGCCAGTTGTGTCAGTAATCTCTAACGTTAATCTTTGATTGCCATCTTTATTGGGATTGTCAAAGCCAGTGCCTGCATAATGCCCCAAATAAACATAAGCTTTGTTGGACTTGAAAGTGGATTTATGGTCAGCGGGTTCCCAGACACTACCTTTCACACGGCTCATGCTGCCTTGGCTTGTCCAGACCTGGCTGAACTTTCCGACCCTCTTGACCTTAATCTTGATGCCAGCAAGAACAGGTGCAGGAATGGCAAGTTTGTGCTGATGACCCACTTCTTTTGGAGGTGGTGGTAAAGGCATTCCATTGTACGTGCCAACATTTTCCTCGCCATCTTTTCCTTCCCAGCCAACAGCTTGTTTGAATTCCTCCAAATTAATGAATCCATCTTTGTCCTTATCTAGCTCCCTCATGAAGTTCCGGAGCAACATAGTATCCAACTTGAGTCCAAGCCAATCTAGACCAGCCTGTAGCTCACTCCCCGACAACATTCCATCACGGTTTTGATCAAATGCTGCAAATGCATCACGTGCATACATACCCCGTGATTTGAGAAGAGCAGTGATCCTACCTGCTGCGATACGGAACTGCAACACATTATGTTCATCTTGAATAGAGAAGACCTTCTTCAATGGAGTTGCATTTGGGTCTGTCTGTTTTCTTCTGCGGTTGCTCCTCATTTCTAAGAAATATTTAGATCTATCATCAGGAACTTCATCTTGCAAAGCTCGAAGAAGGACATTCACCTCCTTTGGTGCAAAGTTGACAGCACTGTCAATAAATCGGTAGCATGCCTGTGCTGTTGTATGCTGATAAGTTTGCGCGTCTGCAAAGCCAACACTAGCGTCAAGTAGAGCTCTTTCTGTGCGCAAAGCAACAATGGCATCAGTTCCAGGAATAAACGGTGTCTTGTGCTGCCCATGAATAGCCAGTCTCATGCATTGAGCTTCCGCCAATGATAAAGCGACATAGTATCGACCAGCCTGAACTTTATACTGAATTCTTTGGCTGAGCATTTGCTTCAATTCTTCGTAAGATACTGTTCCATTGGGGTCAAGGTTGATGTTGGAGAAGAACTTCTCCTTCTCTTTCTCATCATCACCAATAACATCAACAGCACGTAGCACCTCCTTTAGCTCCGATACCTTGATGCGATCCGTGATCTTTCCATCAGATGATGCAAATGCTCTTCTAAGAATTTTCTCTTGCGCAACAGAAAATGATTTTTCTGATGCTGCAACTTCTGCTAACATGCTCTTCGAAGGGCAAAACTCCATGATAACTATGACATTCTTTAGTCGTCGGTGAGTCTTGACACCCCATCCTTTCTCGTAATAGTTATTGGACATGAAGAGGTAATCAGGAAACTTCAAGCCAACTGCTTTTGAAAACAAGCTGTTCTTAACATTGAACTCAGATGCCGGGAAAAAACGATGTTCCCAAGAGTGTTCGTGCTTATTTTGTTGGTGCGGATGCATGTTATGCTTTGGCAAAGATAGTGACGCCACTGGCCATGGAGTCGGATTTTCACCATCCCTAGAATATTTCTTCTTTTTCGCTTGTTCATGAACAACTGATGAGCGCAAATGATAGATGAGGTGAGAAGCGTGAGCAATGGTACAAAAACATCTCACAAAACAATTACAAAGCTTTGTTGGCCGCACCTTCTTCCTCCTCTTCCTCCTCCTCCTCCTCTTCTTCTTCCTCTTCCTCTTCCTCTTGCTCCTGTAGAACTTCTTCCTCTGAAACTTCTTCGCGTTGCATAACATGATCACCATCACCATCATCTGCTCCATCGTCAGAGCTCGCCACGACACCTTTCTTTGATATTGTCTCTGAATTTACCAGAACCATGACAATCTTATCCACCACTGCTGCGTCATAATCATTGGTAATAAATTCTCGCGTGCGCTTTACCATATTGCGAAGCGTCTCTGACAAAGGTGTAGGCATGGGAATACTGTTCTGGATGTTGAAATCTAGTCTCTCAGTCATTACATCAAGACACCTCTGCAACTTATCAATACCAACAGTCTTTTGGACATTACCCTGCAGCACACTCTGAATGGCAGCAATGTCATCATTAAATAATCTTCTTGATCCATCAAATAATGCACCCAACTCGGAAGCTAAGCCCCCTTGTCCCTTTGCTGCGGCAGCTATTGCCTGTATTTCTTTTACCCTTCCAGAAAATGCAAATGAAGTGAGCTCTTTGTATGCTGATGTCATAATCAAGAAAGCTCGCTTCCTAACAACATTCTCAACGCTCTGGTGGCATAGCAAGCGGAACTGCATATTCTCAGATTTCATTCCATTCAGGGTGAGCCATGATGCCACATGAACAAGAAGATGCTGTGGAGCATATGACTGCACAGCACTCAGAGAAAGCAACTCATCGCCATTTGAACCATTAGCAAGGGCTAGACTCTGTTGTTGGTTGGAATGGGCGCCAGAAAGTAGGCGCACGTGCTTATTGATGCGCTCCATCACTTCTGGGATGATGAAAATCTCAAGAGTCTGGCCTTGCCCAATGCCTCTCATTCTGAAAGCTCCTTGTGCATAGTCACGGAAGGTCATATCCTTACCCAGGGTAATGGCTGCCCTTGCGTCAATGCTTTGGTGAATATCCATACCAGTGGTGTGGATCTGATCATAAAATGAAAAGCGTCGGTGATTGGGTACACCAGCCTGAGCAAGCCTGACTACGTGCATTCCATGCCTCAGCAAAATCATTTTTCGATCTAGGGTGGAGTCGAGATAAAGAATGATGAGTTAGTGCCGCCTGTGGAAAGCAAGATAAAAGGAATGAAACAATATTATCTTACCACGATGATCTAAGAACACTACACCATCAAATTGATCTGAGAGGCCGTGGTTCAGCAAGTACCTTGCTACTTCGTAGTTGCTCATTCCTGTAATAAGAGCTCCTGTATCGATGAGCACATGGAAAATTTGGTCGCTCTTAATGATAGCATCAAGGATCTTCGTCACAGTCCAGTTAGCCCCAAGCAATCGGCTTGACATAATAGTATCAGAAGTAAGATAATGATAAATCTTTCCATCAACACCTTCGTCGTAATGGCATTGGCCAAGCTCTTCTGGCAGGAGATCTGAGGGAGTACCACTAAATCCAACCCTTCGAGAGAAGAGCATATCACCACCAAGATCCTGCCCAGATGCAGCAATCTTTTCACCATGATGTTCTAGAACTAATGGGAACACAAAGCCATCCAAGTAAAACTTGAGAATGAGAGAACTGCTTTTCAATAGCTTGAAAGTGACTTCTAGGTGATTCTCATCACTCAAGTCAAGCAGATGAAGAGGCCAAATGTCATCAGCTGGTCTGATTCCTTGATATGCAGGAGCTTCTAAAAACTCAGTCTCCTCGTCACCGGAAATGGAATTTTCTAACTTCCTTGGGCCGCGTACTTTTCCTCCTGCGGCTTCAACCCACGAAATCCACTTCAGCGCTGAGGGCCGCTTGTGATGGGGTCCAAATTCCCCATCAAGTTGATCGCGTAGCTCTTGGAGAGCAGTAATAAAGTCAGTCTGCCGAATTCCCTCATAACGATAAGCTGCAATTGTCATTCCGATGACAATGTCAGGATGTGCGAATTGACTTGCTCTACTAGGGACATCTTTGCCAACAAAAGGAACTGCAGCAAGCCTCCTGGCCATTGACATGTTTGGATCAGTCTCTTCTGCATTTTTTATGTCAATCTTGGACAAAAGACCAAATGACACCCTATTGATCTTTGATAGAATATGAGGGATAAAGTTATTGATAAGATCATGTGATAGGTTGAGCAGTTTCATATATTCATCATCCAAAGCAACCGAAACAGCAGAAGCAGCTTGTTGATCTTTTAGTGGACCATTTGCCATGTACGAAAGAAGATGTCTATCTTCGATGTTGGGTAGACGCTTGCTTCGTAGGTATAAAAGTTGCCAGCGAACAAGGAGTGGCTTAAGTTGAGTACTGTAAAAGTCTCTATCCAACAGAACCACATGAGGAGTATGCTGCAGCTTGTTCTCTCCAACACCACGCTGAATAGTAGATGCCACGCTATCAAGAATTGAAAGTGCTTCCCGACTGTCACTGAAATCAACTGACATTTTTTTAGTTTGTGCATAGAATATAGCGTCTAGCAAGTGCCATTGGGCATCCCACCGAAGACCCATGCCAAATTTCTTACTCCTGGTGAAATCAATGGGATTTTTCTCGCCAATTGGCCAGTTCAATTCACTTTTAAGAGGATGGAGCAACAAGTCAACCTCGTCCAGCAAAAGAACCCCCTCTTTGAAAAGTTTGAGAATTTCTGTACAGTAATAAACATCTTCTGGGTTCACTGACAATTCATTCACCACGCTTTGCTCGCGGAACCTCCTTGCAATTCGTGACAGAAACATACCGCCTGGCGGGGGTGCCCTTTCGCCTCCTGTTTTTGATCGCTCGAGATGCCTCATCATTTCCTAGTTGTTCATTGTGAAAGCGGACAAAAATGATAATTTAAGAATTGAGGTTCATTGCATGGCAAAGTTTCAACGATAGCATAAAATGTACTTACCACAAACTTCAACATGAAAGATTTTACACTTGTTGGTGTAGCACAAATGATAGCCTTGCTATCTCTAGCTTTGCACAGTTTCATATACAAATCACGGGTGATGGGTGTCCCTCTGCTAAATGTAAAGGTGAATACTGGTTTTCGAACAACAGCGGCAAATTTCTCACGCATGACACCACGTGAAAAATCAAGAAGAGCATGTGGAACCACCTGAGTCACAAGAGATTTGCCATCAGCAAGAATCATAGCAAGCAATGGAGCTACAACAGTTGTCTTTCCAGCACCCATGATCATTTGATGACACATTGAGCGACCACTCTTGAGGGCATGGAGGAACTTATTCACAAGAGTGACCTGACTTTTGCGCAGCATCATAGAATATGTGAACTCAAACACAAGGAATCTTGGATCAAATTCAACAGCAGCGGGAGAGGTTTTCATGAAATGACGCTCGCAAGTCAGATCAGATGCTACTTTTGAAGACTGCAAGCTGATCTCCTGACAAAGACGTTTCTGCGCATCTGGTGCATTACCACCCTTGACTTGGCGGAGAAGCTTCACGAGGTGTGAAAGGCCTGCCAAGGCGCGATGAGACTGGCCAATACGAATAGACGCGAGCATTGCAACAACAGTCAAACTGTTCACTGTCTTATAGGCTGATCCTGATAGATAAGGGTTTAGACTACGAATATCTTGCTCTGCAGTGGTTGAGAGAATGGACGCAACAAGGAGCTCAAACCAGACAGTAGGCTCGCGCTCAGATATCTGACCAAGACGGAAGCGCAAGAAATTGCACTCTTCCGCTACACTTCCAGTGGGGTCACTTCTTTCGTCACTAGTTGCTATTGCTAGTGCTCTACTCATCAAATTACCAAGTGACATGCGGTCAAATTCCATAAGTCCATTAAGCGCCTTAACAAGCGCCCCAAGTTGTGAAATTGCCTTGTTAAGAGTGGCTGGGTTTGAGTGTAAGGATTCAATGTCGCTTGGAGAGAAGCCAATCAAAGTCGCAGTTGTTTCGTTATTCACAGAATGGGCGTATTTTTGGATATCTGTGCCAATCCTTTGAGTTGTAGCTTCGGAGCAGTGTGTTCTGCTAGCTTTGGATGCTGAAATGTTGAATGGGACAACACCAGAGATGGCAGGCTTTCGGAGTTGACTTCGGCTAAGATGGACCACAAAAGATTCGAGCTTGATTGGTGCCAAGGGTTTAGAAGCAAATGCTTGTATTTGTGCCATGGGGATGTTAACAGCCGCACAATTCTGCAAATCAAGCTGTAAATTAGACTGTGAATAATCTGAAACCCTGGGTATCACCCATAAACGATAGTCGAAGAATGAACTAGGACGACGCAAAGTCATGACTGCTGGTGAAGAACTTTCGATTGATGCAACTGGAAAGTTAAGCATAGATCTGATGGACTGCTTGGTCAAAAAGGTATGGAGCTCGGCAAGCACACGGCTGACAGCATCTTTTCCTTGGAATATTCCCTTGAACTTTGACATAGCGCTATCAATATGGAACTTTGGTATGTGTGGATGCTGTGCAACTGTGGGGTTCTCAGAAAGAATGCGTAGGGCAGACATTTCAGATGATTTGCGTTTGAAATCTGATGGAGGAACTAACCTCACAAGAATCCTTCCCCAGTTGTGAGTCTTGTCATTAGGGTGCAGCTTGAATGCAACTGTGCCAACAAGCAAGTCGTACATGAGAGGAAAACCATAACTACTGGAGGTAACTTCCACGCCATGGTCAAGAGCCGCATTGATGAATTCTAATGCTCGAAGTCCTCCAAATGCCACTTGGTCCTGTTTCGTTGAATGCATGAGAAAAAGCGTTGGGAATGAGAGCTGCGATCAAATGAAGTTTGCTCATAATATCAATGACAAATTTCGCACGAACCTCCTCTGGCCTGGAGTATGCTGCTCCAAACAGTTTAGATGAAATCATGCAGTTTTTGGGATTGTCCAGGATGGATGTATCAGCACCAGAATCAAAATTCTCAATCACCGGAGGCTTCTCTATGCCAATTTTGATGGACAAAGTCTTATCCATGGGAAGAGTGCTAATATTGCTGACTGCTGAAACATAGGAGTTTCGATTAACCAATTCTGGTGGAAGACGATAACCCACAGATGGTGTGCACATCTTCAATAGAAGCAATTCTTCTTCAGTTGTAAGCCTATATTGGTGAAAGTGGACAAGGATTGAAAAGAATCAGTGCATTCCATTCCCACCAATGAGCAATTATAAGACAAGACGCAAGCATGCATGGAACGGAAATACATACCTACAAGCAGATGAAACATAGTCATATTTCCTGACATATTCCATCATTTCTTCATACACACTCCACGGGCATTTCATGGCACTCTCTCCGAGCCCAACAGTCACTGCAGAGAGTTTCAGTCGACAAGCGTGCGCATCTGGGTGGTTGTCATTGCCGAGGAACTCGAGTTGGTTGAAAATTTGAAGCTTTGAGAGGAGAAAGAAAGAATTGAAGTCAGATGATATAGGCTCAAACATCGAAACGACATCCATCTTCACACGAACTACGTACCTCTTCTGAAGTTAGATCTTCACTGACACAAGACTCAACCATTTTGTAAACTTCTTGATAGGCCCCAGTAATAAAATACATCACCATTAAGTACATGGAAGACGCCAAGGATGGTGTGATGAGGAAAGCCTTCGAGCTATGCACCGGGTACAAGTAACAACGAATTTCCCCCATGTTGTTGATCCACTCCTGATTCCTACGATCTAACAAGACCTGAACTGAAAGATGGGATCCATCAACGTGCAACCGTCTAGGAAGTGCACATCCTGGTATCAGGACAAAAAGGTCACTGTCTTCATTCTGAAGAACGATGAAATGATCAATGGAACCAAGTAATTTCTCCACAAGTTCTCTAGCCTTGCTTGATGTAGAAATGTATAGACCATCATTGTCATTACTATAAAGACGGTGCTCCACCGAGCCATCAATCTTCTCAACCCGCTTGGCTCTAAACGAAAGATTGACACGAGGAAGCTCAATCAAATCAATGGAACAGGGCTGCTGCACATCCAATACTTCTGACTCGCTCCACACAAGAACTTGTGAAAGGTTATCCAACCGTGACAACAACATACCAGCCTGTTTCAGAAGTGACCCAGGAGGTGCAGTTACAATATTCAGCAGTGTCAGAACAGGCCTATTTTTGTCAATATTTTCCGTCTCTTCCTCAGAGTCTACTGTTGCAATTCTCTGTACAAGCGCATCAGCAGTCATATTACAAAATCCACTGTTGTCAACACCCTTGTGCTTGGCAAGCTTGATTTTCAACCTTGTTGAAGATTCTATGTCAACACCAATATCAGAAGCATCGGTATCACTATTGTCCTTAGAGATCTCATATCCAATTATGTTGTCGTCTTCGCTCTGCCAGAAAATGTATTTTTCCACTAAGCAAGCAGGAAGAAGCCCTGCAAGAAATCGTGACGGAATGAATGATTGCGTACCCATCTCAGAGTTCAATGCTCTGGTGATAATCAAGGATGGCTCTGGAGACAATGTCGTCATGGGAATGCCACCTGACATAGCTAAAACGCCGCCGACCCGATCAGGATATGGCTCTCCTGCAACTTCATGGAGGCACAATGACATGTTTGATGTGTACTCTAGGGTCCGCAGATGGCGACGACCATACTCCTTGACATTAAATACAGTTATCACCGGAGGATTGTGTGACACTATCACTTCTTTGAGGGTGTGGGAAAATGTAAAATCTCCTTGTGAAGGATTTTCGATCCATCCCATCAAATGTGCATATGGCATGTTCGAAACATCATGAGAAGTCATGAAAAGGGTAACATCTGGAAGAATCAAGGGAAGTTTTTCAAGAAGGACTTCAGCAATCCATGTTTCTCCTGGTCGCAGTTTGCTGGGAAACTTTCGGGTGAAGTCATGGTTCAGTGCTGTCTTGATATCGTGGTAATTGCGTTTATCAGGTGCCCATGACATAACATCGTACCGCTGTCCCACCAAACGCCAATGGTAACGATTTGTGGTGTGAACCACTTCTGCACAGGCAACATCTTGAGCATTAGCTAACACCGTCTTACGTGTATATTGGAAGTCTTTGTGCTTCATGATGCTGGGGTCAAGCAACATCATCTTGTGATTCTGCAACGTGAACTCGCTTATTTGGACATTCACTTCAATTCCAACTTCCTTGGTCGTTACACGAAGCATCCACTTTTCAAAGTTCTCTCCAACTTTAGGCTTACGGTAAGAGCCATCTCGCAGTTTATCGTCTTCCGTATCAGGAACAAAACGCCCATAGCATGTATGATGACCGATACTTTTCCAGTGACGCTGCTTCATTTGTTTCTTCTTATCTGTTAAGGCACGTGGTCCAGATCCAGTGGCTATTCTCACAACAGCCTCCATGGCAGCGTCTGCATCTTCTGGGTTATTCTTCATGTATTGTAGGATGTGATAACGCTTGCCTTGAATGATATCAAAGATTTCAGATTGCGCAAGTTGAATGGATGGAGGTGGTTTGGAAGGGTCCGAAGAATCAGCAAGGTCGTCGTAGGCCTTGTTCGAAAAGCGATGGTTAATGGAAAGATACACTTGGGATGACAATAACATCGAAATTGATCGGTAATCAAATTCCTCATATGTGTAATTCTTGAATAAGTAGATGAGATGAGCATGAACCAAGTTTGAAGCGTCGACACTATTGCATCGGATGGGATCAATCCAGTATTCAAGCATGGGAATGACTCTATCGTCTAGCGTCTTACGAAGATCTTTCATTGCTTTTTCCACTTTCCAGTTTTCCATGAACTCCAATCCTCTTGGTCTCGGCTGGTTGGGATTAGTGCACTTCCTCAGTGCAAATTTGAGGAATCCCTCAATACGAACTGCAAGACGGGTAGCATATAAAATCAGTGGACCCGATGATGCTGCTTCAGTATACCTGCCAACATCCATATCTACTGCACGTTCCAGAATCTTGATGACGCATGATGTCAAAACATCAGGAGACTTGGCAACTTCATTGAACAGTGTTCCGAGTGGTGTAGATAAAAGGTTTTGCAACTTCTCCTCGTTCACTACTGGTACCTCTTTCACCTGCTCAAAAAAGTCAGATGGTTTCCACAATCCAGGCTCAAACAATGCAGCGTCCACAATAAGCTGCAAAGATTTGGTTTTCAGTGCCACAAGACGACCAGGGTCGCCATTGGCAAAGAAATCGAGAATAAGAGGGATTCGAAGGTAGGGGACAGTAAAGAATTGAAGGAAACGCTCAGAGTCCGCTGGGGTAAGGACTCCGCCAAATGTTGGAAGTTCTTCATTGCTCAAATGCAGAATATCATCCTCGTTTTTCACAGAAACGGGTTTGGCCCTAAATGTGTGGAATGGGAAATGAAAACACATCGTGTTGAATTTAATCTCGAATAAAAGTATGAGGGAAAAAAATGTATTTCCTCAATCAAAATGAACTTACTTTCCCTTGATAAACTTCTCGCCACAAGAGTTGACAATATTTGTCGGATCTGCACACGACAACTTAGACCTTGCAACTCTTGACTTGGAAAACAAACTCAAGAAACTAGCAAACGCATTCTGGTTGTCCTTCTGTACTGCTGCTGCGGGATCTACAAACTCTTGCAAATGCCCTCGGAAAGCAGTGACATGATATTGCAAAGATTTGTTCTCATCGGAAATGGGTTTCACTGACCAATGCAACGTCGCGTCTGTGGGTAGCCAAATGTATCCATCTTCGACATCCGGAGTCGAGGTTGCCCCACTCACGGCATGTTTGAAGTGAAAGACAATGTCACGGAAGTATTCAAATTCTGGAAGGATTTCCATGATTGCGCCGTTGGAACCGGAGATGAGACGCGCCGCGTGAGTGACCATGGCATTTTCAGTCATGGGGTGGGGACGGGGCAGAGCCAATTCAATAGAAAGGTGATTCATAAGTTCCAAGTCTCCTCCATAAGGTGTGAGGCTAGTATCAAAGTTGAAAATCGTAGGGTTCCATGTTCCATCATCCTTGATGGTCATACCACGCATATAATCCAAGCACTGGAAGCGCAGAGTGGTCAACTGAGGATCATAAATGGGCAAGTTGGCAGCCAAACTTTCAAACGATCCAGACTCAAACCCAAAAGGACGCGTGGGGCCTTCATTCAGACCAGAATAATGCAATGAGAAGGGGCTTGGATCATCAATGCATTTAACTCTTGCAATTGCATCAGCTACGCATGCCGCACAAGCAAATGCGGTGGTACGAATACCCACCAACCCACGTGATTGCTGCACCGATGATGTGGCCGCAGAGTAGATACGGCACATTCGTCGAATTAAAAAGAGGAGGTTGGTCTGAGTTTCACGACGCATTGGCGATTTGCGCCAGAAGCAAACGTTGGTCTCCAAGTGCGGCATGGGAAGGGTGACAGTCAAAGCATACTGAGCGGCACTTGCCACAAAGGCTGGGGCATTCTTCACCAATCGACGTTGCTGCAGTAACAAACTACACGCATGGCATATCCTCAAGAGTGACGACGCAGCGGTGTGATAATCCGTCGCAACATCAGGCATATTCTCATCTGTCAAAACTGCCGGGATAAGAATAGGATCAGGACGTGGATCTCCCATCAACGCCTTGACCACCTCTTCGTAATTATCCCTCCGAAGCCGACCAAAGAATGGATGCGCAGCCGCACCCCCATCCGTCTTGAGATGTTTCAACAATCCCTTTTCAAAGTCATTATTCATATCACACTTCCACCACCGCACTATAAAGCCTTTTCTTAGAACCCACAGCAGAAAACTTAGGTGGATCTCCCATCAACGCCTTGACCACCTCTTTGTAATTATCCCTCCGAAGCCAACCAAAGAATGGATGCGCAGCCGCACCTCCATCCGTCTTGAGATGTTTCAACAATCCCTTTTCAAAGTCATTATTCATATCACCTCCTTCCCCGCCAACACCCAAGGCAGAATGTTGATCCAATGGTTTGGACGACGCAATCGTCAACTTTTGAAGCAATCGATCCAACAAATCCCACGTTGACGAGAGTGCAACCCCCAAAGACCCCAGACCCGTATTCAACACGCTGAACAAAAATTTCCCGCTCCCCATATTCCTCAAAATATACAGCATCAAATGCGCCTTCTCCGGCTGCTGCCATCCCCCCGGCATGACCAACTGCTGCTCCGATTGCAAATTCACCGCAAAATTGACAAAGGTATTGATAAAATTCAAACGCAGCGCATCAAGGTTTTTCCCGCTCATGCCCACCGAATGGGGCAGGAGGGAAATGAGTTTGATGCCGGCCTCGCACGCAATTTGATTGGAGCGGAGGCGGGGGAAAACATGTTGCGTTCGGATTCTTGGATGATGTGGCATACAAAGGAGAGGGATCTGGCAAGTTGTTCGTATTTGGGCGTGGCAGAGAAGGGTGCGTTGGAGGTGGTGGTGGATTTGCTGGGATCGCGCTTGTCCTTTCCGCTTGCTGTCCCGTGGTCACTTTCGCCACCACCTCCGCTTCCTCCACCGCTACCACTTCCTCCACCACTGCCACCTCCAC
>JALLAR010000876.1:0-18910 GCA_036939335.1 Conticribra guillardii
CAAATGAAATAATACCAATAATAATAATACATTGGCAGCCCTTCCTTTTTTTCGTAAATTCATATCCTAAAGAGTCAGCCAAAGATTTCCAATAGCTAATAAAATCAAAGCTGGTATCACACAAGTCCCACAAAGCACGAAAAAACAGCACAAGCATCAAAAATACTACCAACCTCTATCAACAACAATAACTAAACTAAAATCCAACTAAAATGGGACGCTACGATGACGAAAGCGATGTAGATATATTCGAAAACGACATTGAAGTCGCCTCCCTCGGCCCCATCTCCCTCGGATACAAACCCTCCAAATACGAAGAAGGAGGAGGAGAAGGACGAGGCCGATCCTCCCGTCGCGACAATGACGATGACTACATCAAACGCGGACGATCACGCACCCGCAGCGCCTCGAGGAATTCTCGCGCGAGCAGGAGCAGTCGGAGAAGCGATGGGAAAGAAATGCCGTCGGTGTATAGTTCGAGGAGCGTGATGGAGGATCAGGCGGATGTGGTGGGGCAGTGTGTGGTGGACGATTTGAGGGAATTGGCTACGTGGAGGACGGCGTTTACGGTGTCGCAGGTTTTTGCGGGTGTTCCTGGTAGGTAGTCGTATTTCATAATATTTTGGTGCTTTGCAGAGCTCGAATGCTTTCATTGGTATATGGATTCTTATTTCATTCGCGAATCATTGCCTTTTCGTCCAATTCAGTCATGGTGGCCCAAATACCGGAGGCAATTTCATTCGCATTCATTGCTGGGATTGATCCATTCATAGCTCTTCAAACAACATGGATCATGAACATTGTCACTTCCCTCATCGGCGGTCGACCCGGTTTACTCAGCAGTGTCAGCGGACTCGGCGCCATTGTCATCCGCATGTTAGTCAAGCATCATGGAGAGCAATACATTTGGTATTCCGTCATTTTGTCAGGATTCCTTCAGGTCATCTTCTCCTCGCTCCGTCTTGGGAAGTATCTACGAATTATGCCTCCCGCCATTACGATTGGTTTGCTCAATGCCGTGTGTCTCCTCACGTATGCACTGCAATTGCGATATTTTAAGGAAATTCCAACGGAGGAAACGACAGTGGTGGATGAAGACAATTTGAACATGCCGTGGGCATACTTTTACGGGTATGATTTGCCATGGTTAACATCACTTTCCGAAATTATAGTTCTTTGCTGTGAGGCATTGGTGGCATTGATGATTTGTTTCTTGATGCCTCGATTTATTACTGTGTTCCCGAGTACCCTCGTGGCTCTGGTAGTTGTGACGGCTGTTCATGTTGGGATTACCATGTCGACTGATTATACCAGCCCAGACATTGATGATTACTGCACTACCGAGGTATGTGGTAGAAGAATATACAAGTTATCTTATTTGATGGTATTGCAACAACAACAAAATCTAACTTTTGCCTCCGTTTGTTTGTGCATTTTTGTACCCAGCTTCCGACAAACAGATACTACAAAGGAATTTTCCTCTCCAGCGAATTTGAGCTCCCTTCTGTTTTCACTTGGGACACCATTTTAGCCATTGTACCCGCTGGTGTATCATTATTTTGTGTCTTCCTCATTGAATCAATGATTGCCATCAATGTAGTGGACAAATTCACAAGCAGTGACTCAGAGCAGGACCGTGTTTTCTTTGGTCAAGGATTTGCAAACTGTGTTGTTGGATTTATGGGTGGGATGGGTGGAAGCCCAATGGCGCTGCATTCATTGCACGGTTTAAAATCGGGTGGTGTCTCATCGGTTAGCACATTCTTCGCTGGTCTTTACATGTTAGTTACCATAATAGTTGCTTTTCCCGTCATTGGAATGATACCACTGGGTGCTACCTTTGGAGTCACAATTTATTTGGTACGTTGGTAAACTTCTTTTGACCTTTTTGTTATTTGGTGATCATTTGTTAGCTTTGCTGTTTCTTACCTTTTCTCGTCTTGAACTCAATGATTGGATGATCATTCAGGTCTGCCATGCAATTCAGTGGTCGCCTTTTATGGCCTTAGTTCTCAACTTATTTCCAGAATCATGTTATTCTGATAAACCGGATCACTTACGGCTGGCAGTTCCTGATCTACTTGCAACATTCCTATCATCTTGGCTCTTACTCTTTTCAAGCATATATGGACTCGCTGGCTATCTTGTTGGGATGTTATGCTATGCTTGTGATCCGATAGGTCATGGTGAGTAGTCACATTTGTTTTATCAAAAAGAGTCACTAGACCATTAATCTCAGCCACTAATTCCATTTGTTTCTTATTGCTACAGCTATTGTTTACGGTGCAAATGAAAAGGACAACACCTTAATTGAGTTGAATATATCCAGTGAACATTACTTTTCGAAGGACAATGCTGATGACTTAGATGATGACTTAGATGATGGTGAATGATATTGAGAGTGGTTGAAATTGCAGCGAAAGTTGCAAATGTCAAGATGAAAATAAAAAGTGTTTGGTAAAATTTCACTGGAAGAAAACTGCATTGTATTTTATTGAAAAATTCCAGAGGAAGATTGCTATGTCCCGGCATGAATTCATATTTATTGCGTGTGTTATCTTGGCTTGCTTAGAGTCGCCGTGTAAATTTTAGTAAAACGTACAAGAAAATAGATTTTTTGGTATTTGATCTTTTTATTAAAATCATTAGACTCATAATAATGAAGGAGCTGATTCTTCTTTCGACGTCACCATTTCTAAATGGCAACATGTTGAAAGAAAGCAATGATGACAATAAAATGCTAATAATATGAATATTCCAATAAATAAAGTAGGACTAGTTTTGTATGCTCCTATTACTGATGCATCATATTCAAAAAAATATCTTGTGTTAAGAAAGATGCGCTAGCCTTTATTTAGAAGTGCAACATTTTTTTATTGAATACTATACAATTTACATTTTTAGCCCTATTAAACAACAAGAGCCTCGACATCATGAATTACATCAATTCTTTCACATTTTCAAGACATAAACTCTGCACAAACCATTTTGATTTATAAAACGTTTCTTTATGGTATGCAAATGATGGTTCCATTTACTTTCCCAGTTTCCAAATACCTGAAATTATTTGTATTATTACAATGAATGTATCAGAGAAAGAGTTAAAAAACGTTACATTTTAGCAATAATTGCCAGTACATTGAAATAATGCATTGCATCAATATTCAACTTACCTTTGTGAATCTGGGACTTCCTCGATCTTCACCCTCTCGGCAACCTTGGGCTTGATTCTCCCATTTTCAAGAAGGAAGCAAAGATACTTCATCTCCTGCTGATACAACTTCGGTTCTGATATCATACTCGAAAATGTATCATGAAACACCGTCTGACTCATAATATACTTAGCCTTCATTTCCGCCCACTTGGCTTGAAAGTCTCTCGTATCACCAAATGCATCGCATCCACAACCTGATTCCAAATTGTCAATACTGTATATGGAGGACATTCCCGTACATACCAGAATACCCTGGGAATTCAATGCTTTCCACGAGGAACCATAACTGTCCAAACAGGTATTGTCAATCACAACATCCATTTTCCCCTTTAATTTGGAAAGCCACTTGGATGGATCTTCCGGAACGCACTTTGCACCCATCGATTTCATATATTTGTCTTGAGTTTTCTCTGTCGTGGTAACATACACTTTGGCACCCTCCAACTTTGCCAATTCCACACAGGCCTGACCCACGGGCGAAAACCCATCCGTCACCATCACATTTGCACCCGTCAATGGTGTACCATCCTTCTTTGCAATCCTCAATGCCTGATATGCCGTCATGTACGAATTCGCCAAACATACCACCTGGCTTGCATCCAAAGCATCGGGAATGTGCGATATGCAAGATACGTGAAACTTGCCAAATTTGGCATTTCCGCCTCCATGGCGACTAATTGCAACAACACGATCGCCTATGCGAAATCCTTCCTTTTTGCCCGATTTGCCCATGGCAGTGATGGTTCCGACAACTTCACATCCGGGGATGAAGGGGAATTCTACCTTGTCGGGGCCAATATCGCGGCGGAGGAGGCAGTCACGGAAGGAGACGGTGGATGCCTTTGTAATTAGGGTTTATGATGATGATGTGATGTCAAGTTTGTGTAGGCAGAGTGTGTGGATGATTCATGGTTATTTTTGCACAAAACATTCAAATCAACCCCCAAAAAATGATGACGGCAAAATAACAATGATGAACCATAAAAAAAGAAACACATAAATGAGATGTGTGACACGAAAAAAAGGAAACATTACCAATCACCGACAATAATCCAAATTCCAAATGGAATAAACAATAGCATACATCCCTAAAAAAACACTCACCTCCACCTCAATAATCACATCCGTCGCAAACGTCGGCATAGGAGTATAATACATGGCCCTCACAACCAAACCACTCGGACCCCCCGGTTCATGTATCATGATATCCTTTTGAATTGCCTTGCTACTACTAGTACTAGATGATTTGCTTTTTTTATGAGTAGTAGCAGTATCACCGTTACCGTTACCATCCTGCTCTTCTCGTATAACATCCATGTCATTTGTTCCAAAGGTACTTTTTGAAATGATGGAAACGTCACCGGATCGATGACGAGATAGTTCGATGGATTCATTGTCGGCGTATTCGAGGGTGGAAGAGTGTTCTTCGTCGTAGGTGTCGAGGGTGCATGTGTCTTCGTCGTCGTGGGATTGGGAATGGTTATTGTTGTTGTTGTTTCGAGGATGATGATGATGATGGGTGGTTCTGCTTTGGAGATGTGGTGATGGTGCAGAGGAGGATGTTGCGGATACGGGTGTTGCTGTAGTAGTAGTAGTAGTTGTTGTTGTTGGCTTGGATTGTGGATGTTGTTGTTTGGGATGGGAATTTGGTGGTGGTTGCTCTTTTTCTTTCTCCAGTTCCTTCTCCTTCTGCTGCTGTTGCTCCTTTTGCTGCTGCTGTTGTTGCTGTTGTTGGGTTTCCATTTCCTCCTTTTTCTCTTTCGCAACAGCGTCCTCTTTTGATTTCTTGGACGCTGCCGCCACACTGTCCGAAACTGTGGCTACCGAGACGGGACTCTCACTTCTCACCATGGAGGACGCCGCGGCCGCAGCAGTCTTTTTCATTTTTTTGCTCAACATGGAGGCAATTCCCCTTTTGGTTTGTTTGGGTGCTGATGCTGGTGCGGGTGCGGGTGTGGCATCCTCTTTCTTCTTCTTGTCGGTAGTGTTGGTGGTATTGGCGGTGGCGGTGGCGGTGTCGGCAACAGTGGCAGCAGTGGTAACAACAATAGCAGCAGTATTTCCCCCAGCGTTATCCACTGCCTCCGATGGCACTTTCTCCCCAACTGCCTCCAATACAGATTCACTCTTTTTGGTCTTTTTCTTTTCCTGCTTCTTCTCCTCTTGTTCGTCGTCGCCATCACGTTCCTCCTCATCCTCCTCGTCATCATCATCATCATCCGTATCCTCCTCGCTATCATCGCTATCATCCGTCTCTTCGCTTTCCTCATCCTCCGTATCCGTCTCCATAGTCTTGGCACTCCCCCCCGAATATTCACTCACGCCGTCATCCATCTTTTCTCCTCCCGCACCCACCTTATTCATGTTGGGTATGGCGAGATGGGTCGATATATTGAGATCTTGGAGTATTCCCTCCAATGCTTTTGCGTCGGCCGTGGTGGCAGTGTCGGTGGATGTGGCTACTGATTTAGGTGTGGTTACTGATTTAGGTGTGGCGGCGGCTGTTGCTGTTGCCGCTAATGCTGCCGCTAATGCTGATGCTGATGGCGAAGTCTTTGTTGCCTCGGAAGCCACCATGCCGGCGACATTGCCGATCAAATCGGCCTCGGCCTCCGTTTGAATTGGGGTGGTGGTATTATTTCTCGATTCGGATTTGTGAGTGTTGGAGGCGGTGGTGGAGACTGTGGCATGGGAGCCGTTGGAGGTGGGTTCTTCTTTGCCTTCGTTGGCATGGTTGTTGTTGTTGTTGTTGTTGTTGTTGGTGGTGGTGGTGGTGACGCCTTTTTTGGAGACGAGGCGCTTTAGTTTGGAGAAGCGTGCCATTGTGGTGGTTGTCGGATGGTGTGCTCGCTCTTGCTCGGGTGGATATGAAAAATGTTGCTGGATGGTGTGTTGTGTTGCTCGGTGCTCTGCCTATTGTCGGATTTGGAGTCGATAATATTGTTGCCAATGCTAGCTGCTGCTTCTTGTTGTACTTTTCAAGGGCGAAGAAGTCAAAAACGGCATACTACCATTGTGTCGATGATGTGATTTGAAATTGTTTCTTACAAGAGATGTAGTATGTGACAAGTGGGTTTTCTTCTACAAAATGGGAAAAAGAGCGAAAGGAAGGCAAGAAAAAACAGGAAAAAGGCCCAAATTGTGATGAGAATGCATGAGATCTAATTTATTACTTGATCTAGAGCGGGGTTCTCTCATTCTCATCTCATGTCATACTCTCATTTTGTCTATCTGACTCCTATGTATAAAATTCGAAATAGATCCGTTGAGACAGGTCACGAGAAAGATGTACAGAAGCACATACAAATTTATTTTTTTGAATGTACTAGTAATACTCTAGAGGCATCTTTTTCTCGGAAGCTTTTATACGTACAAAGTGAATACATCTGAATATTAATCAAAATTCATATTGCCCTTTTACGTTAAACTACTGCCCTGATCCGTTAAACGGTCAAATGAACGGTCATATACATACGGATGCATGTTCCAAGATTTGATTGTACTACCGTATCTCTAGTACTGCATGTCTACGATACGTGCGTTTGTTGAGGACAAGGGACAAGGGACAGGATAAAAGTTGCCTCCGACCTGATGCCTTGTTGCTTGATGTTGCTTGTTACTACCTAGTAGGTGCTTGGCGTTGTGTTTCTTTACGTTCTGCGTTGAGATATTTTACACTTTCATGTGTCTTGACGCCCGCCGGTGTTCGTGTTTCATAATGGCACACACACACACGATGCCACCATGATAAAGTTGCATGTGATTCAATCAATAAACATTTCCTCAAATGGATGCACATGAATTGGATGCACATGTTATGCTCACAATTTTAAATTTGATCACATCATCGATATTTTGATTACTACGCACAATAATATTTCATTCTTTCATCAGTCAACTACGATACCAATCAGCAACACCACAGACAACATCCAATACATACCTAGTATCAACGCAATCATCCAACATGAACTTTTCTTCTTCCATCACAATCCTCCTTGGATTGCTGAAGACATCGTCACAACAACACCATGCCTATGCCTCCTCGTCCAACAATAATTCTCTAAAACAAACTGCTTCTCCAGCACGCACACGAAGCTTCTCCTCCTCTCCTCAAAATCTTCAACTACCTGCACGTCAACTCGACGGCGAAGAAACCACCTTGTGTTCCTGTTCTCCCGTTAAATACAATTTCACTCTCAACCTATCCCAAGATTGCGACAGTAATGATGTAATTGGCAACAATGGCATTGGAGGTTCATTTTGCTACATTGAAGATCTAGATTACATCGATTATGATAAAGCAGTTTCGTCATCCTCTACTTATGAACCAGTAAGAAGAAAAAGAGAACGAGACCTCCAAGACAAGACACCCGTGGAAATCATCTCCATCCAATTCCTCGAATTTGACACTCAAGGTGATTTAAGAGTTATTCACCAAGATGATACGCATATCAAAGATGCGTCGTTCAAGGATGGGGATGTGGTTTCCTATTATTCAAAGTCGAGTTTTCTTGATCCTACGGTGGCAATGGAGGAGCAGATGGACTATGTTCCGGGAGGTGCTTCGTTGATCTTGTTTGGAAAGACTGCTGATGGAGAGATTGTGAGGAATCGTTTTTTCTGGGTGTATACTATGGAGTGTGGGATAGAAGTGGTTACGATTAACGACGGGGATGAGATTGGATGGGTTACTATTGTGAGAAATGCTGTTGTTTCTTTTTGATATGTTTTGTGTTGTCGTTTAATTTTCTGACACAATATAATTGAAAAAATCCTTACGAATTTTCCACAGAATAAGGATGCCGAAGCTTGGCCAGCCTTTTGTCCGGCTTCATCTCCTGGATCACCGACGATTTCGCCACGAACACTAGAGCCAACGTATGCGCCAACTATTGACGGGGACCTAACACTATTTCATGGTGGGAAATCCAGCAAGTCCGCTTCCAAGTCAGGCAAGTCCGAGGACTTGAGCTCCATGTCCTACCCTGCTAAATCAGGGAAAACCACATCCAAAGCAAGTGCGGTTGAGGACATCATCTCCATGTCGCATGCATTATTCCGCTCTTCTTCTAAATCAAGCAAGTCTGATTCTAGCATATCCCATCCTGCAGCAAAGGCAGGAAAGTCAAGTACTAAATCAAGCAAATCTGACTCCAGCATGTCGTATGCTGCAAAATCCAGCAAGGCGGACTCTGTTAGCAAGCTTGACTCCAGTGTGGCTGATTCTAGCATCACGCACTCATCAAAATCGAGCAAGGCAGAGTCTATTTCATCGTATCCTACGGAAACAATCGATTCTGAAGCCAGCACATCACATTCTTCAAAATCGTCAAAGGGCAGTGCTGCGGAGTCTAGCGTGTCCCATTCCGCAAAATCAAGCGAGTCTGCAGATTTAGATTTAAGGCTGGATGATTTCATTTCTGATTCAGAAATGGGCGACAACTCAACGTCGTATCTCCCGGTTCCAGAGGAAAGTGCAGCCGAGGCTGACAAAGTGTCTTCGTCTGCTGGGCTCAAATCAGAATCAAACACATGGTTGGGTGTCCTTGCCGTTTCCTTGACTCTCGTGCAGTTTGTCAGGTAGGGCGACATTTCTTGGTGAGCATGAAAATGGAAGAACCATGATTCAGTTTAGTCCGATTGGGATGGCAACAGAATTCCAAGTCAGAAATTTAGGGTGCTATTATTTAGTTTTAAATGTGCTTGGCACCGGGAACTTGCTGTTGGCACAAAAATGTGGCGAGTTTGCTGCTGAGGAAGCACATTGATTTAGTTTATTAGAATATTAATCAATTTCATATTAGTTGTCACTGTATTTTTTGGAAAAAATGTATCGTGTTTGTCTGGCATAAATAGAATGCGTGGGGCTTTTCTGCTTGCGATGACCAGCAGCTACGATATTTATTGGAAACCGTAAAAATGTTTCGTGTTTTGAGTGGCATTTCTCGCACTGCGAAAATTACGTGTTCTTGCAGAGATCATGACGCGCCACACACTATCTACTTAGTACAGGTAACAGTTCTATTGGATCATCTGTACGACAAAATTATTTACTTGGAAAATATATTCTTACACGTTACTATCAACTTGATTTTATCTTGGATTTTTACAATGGGCCCAAGACCAAGATGTAAACTTTTGGAATCTCTCTATCAAAAACAGCTTCACAAACACAAAACTTTTCTATCTAACCATCTTCAACCAAACCCCTACCCCGTTGGCAAAAATAAATACTATGGTTACAGGGCGGCACTTGACTATCCTTAGTTCTCTATCCATGGTACGCAAACAAGTGTTCCATTCGCCTTTCCTGAGTACAACAATCTGAAACAGAAAAAAATTATATGTGTGTAAGATCAACAATTAAAGCAGGTAAATGGAAGACAAGCATGTAGTCCTCACCTTTGTGCATCAGGAACATCTTCAAGGGACACCTTCTCCGCAATTTTGGGAGAGATATCACCCTTCTCAAGGAGGAAGGAAAGATAACGAAGATCTTGTCTGTATTGCTCCGGATTCTCTTCGTATTCGCTCACTGTGTTAACAAAAGCAGTCTGTGTCATCATATATTTTGCCTTCAATGCAGCCCATTTGGTTTGAAGCTCTTTCAAATCAATGACTCCACATCCATTATGAAACTCGGTATCAAAACTGTAAACAGGGGCGGTGCATACAAGAGTTCCATTTTGGTTCAAGGCAAACCAAGATGAACTGTAGGAGTCGTAACACGAGTTGTCAATGACGACATCAAATGTTCCACTTGCATTAGGCAACCATGCTTCGGGCTCTTTGGGGAAGCATTTTGCACCAAGCGTTGCAAGGTAAGCATGTTTGGACTCATCTGCACAGCAGTAAATGTTGGCACCTTCCATGTTGGCAAGTGTAATGGCAGCCTGACCAATGGGAGAGAATCCATCGGTGATAAGGATGTTCATTCCGGTAAAGGGGGATCCAGACTTCTTTGCAAGACGCAAAGCCTTGAGGGCGGTCATGTAATCGTGAATCAAACACACTGCGGTGGTACTCTTGATGGTGCTCGAAATCTTGCACAAGCGGGATGCGGGGAGACTGATGAACCTTGAGTTACCACCTCCGAAGGTGGATATTCCAGCAACGCGGTCGCCTTCCTTAAAATGGCCATCGCCCTTGGCATTTTCCCCCATTGTCTGAATAGTGCCGATAACCTCAAAGCCTGGTACGAAGGGTAGACTCATTTTATTAATACCAATTCCTTTGCAGGCAGTGACATCGCGGGCAGAAACAGTGGATGCCTTTGAAATGCGACGAGAATTAGAAGGAGGAAAAGCGATAAGAATCGAATTGAAGTATTACTCGAGAACTTTTTGTATTGGAACAATGAATTTCTCACCTCAATTCTGACAACAACGTGGTCGGCATTCTTAGGTTTGGGAACAAAATACATTGCACGAATGACCAAATTATCGCACATTCCATTCTCGCCAAAGTGGTGAAGTACAACATCCTTGTGGAAGAACTTCTTCTGGTTGCCAACAGCAGATGATGCAGCCACCGATCCATCATAAGTGTCACTCTGCACAATGTCGTCATCGTTATCATAGGTCCCGGAGCCGACGCTAGTGGCGTGAGTTTCAGCTGCAGTTTCATCCCCATAAGTCATGTAGGTTGTCTCGTCGTTTTCGTACTGGCTAGATTCAACCGACTCCTCCTCCATGGAAAGACCATTCTCTGTGGGCTCATCCTCATCCTCCATGGATAGACTGTTTTCTGTGGGCTCATCCTCGCGATCCGAGTCGGGATCGCATGCATCGCGGTTTTCAAAGATTTCATCTCTCGTTTCCTTTGTTGATAGTTGATTCGCAATGGGTGTACGGAACTCGTCAATAACCGGTTGAACATTATTTACTGGAGTCGAAGGCTGCGCTGCCTTTGGAGAAGTAGGGACTGTTGACTTGGACGCGGTGGTCGCCGTGGACGAATGGTCCTGGAGGCCCGTGCCCTTCTTGCTAAACATTTTCCTGAACTTCACCATGGTTGCGAAACTGTTTTGAGTTAATCTATCGACCTTGCAGCTAAAACAATTTTTCCTTGCAGCCAAGATTTGATTGATGCACTGATGGTATTATTACTTTGTATTATTATGATGTGACGCTAAAAGACGTGTATCAAATTCAACATCATCATCATTAGAAAGACGGGCGATTTTGGCGGTGATGTTCATGTGCATGTGTTTGTTCGAATTAAAATTTGTGAGGAGGTCTTGTTTTCAGAAAGTTTCAGTATGAATTGTACGATGGTATACGATGGTAGTATTTCAACTTACGTTCATCCTCGCCACTAATCTTCAATTATATTCATCAACGAATATTATCATCATATTATGAATCTCATCAAGATAACAATAGAAACTCGTAGTACAATACTAATTCCTAAAGTGGCCATTTGGATCGTGGACCGTGATGGACCATATGACTTTCATACTACCTTCTTTTCAAAACAAATGGATATGAACCATTTGAAAAATCATCTGGATGTTCGTTTGTAGGGTTTGAACAAAAAATAGGGTTTTTAAGACTATCTGGTAGAGGTACACCAATAATCTCTCTATAGAAGGCATGAATACAACAGGATCCCAGCAAATGCATAGAAGTTGGTAATCAATGATGTTACTGTCTTTAATTTGCATAGAAATTATTTTTAGTGGAGCAGGAGGGATGGGATGCGACGGGGGATGAGATGATGAGGGGTGGGATATGGGATGGGAGTATCCTGTAATTTGTGTTTATTTTATTTTTATTTCTGTTTTTTTATGTCTGTAGCTGTTTTGGTCATGTATATGTGGTATTCTTTGTTAGAAAAATCATATTGTTGCGGATGTGTTATGAAGTCTTGCCACGAGTGTAAAATAAGCAAAAGAAAATGAATCTTTTTCGGTTTAGGTCAGTGCTTTTGTTGGCCATGTTCAAACATGTTATATCATAACTCATGTTGAACCCTCTAGAGATCATATGAATTTGTTATGTTGCACTTATTGCACACAAACACACCCACAGTCAATGTAATGTATTTTCAATTTCTGCTATGCAACAGCACACAAAAGTTAACCTGGAATTCTAGCAAGAACACAACATATTGTTTACGGTATTGGATAGTATCCAAGTGTTTGAAAAGCAATGTATTGTGAACAAGGTTGTGCATAAGGTGGTGGTATTGCACTAAATGAGAAAATAGAAATTTGCAAAATAACAAATGCTTTGTGTTTTTGCTATTTATCAATTTTATTGTATTATGGCTAATAATGAAAATGAACTATTGAGCATGAAAATTCTTTTACAAAACAGAACGGTGGTAACTATGAATCGCTGGCCGAGGCACCTTGCTGTCCCATCTTGTGTGTAAATGAATTTGAATTATTGTCAGTTGCGCTGCCAGTACTAGTTGACTGAAATGAAGGTGCGTGTGTGAAGTAGGCTGGTTTGGAATTGTCTTGTGTACCTGATTTTTTGATGCATCCAACAGCTCGTCCGAGGACTACTTTGGTTTCGTGAGTAATAGAGGAAGCACGTGTCACAGCAGTTTTAACAACCGTCCCATTTGTTCTACCTTTCGTCGTGCATGCAGAAACGCAATCAAAGGGTCTCATAAAAGCACCATCAAATGCTTTTGATTCCTTTCTTTCATTGTTAAGATCTTGAGCTGTAGTCTTGATGTGCGCTGCAACCGATCGAGTTGTAACTGCAATCTTCTTTAGCAACTCAGGGGCCTTTCTCAAATCGCATCCTGGATCTCGTGTGAAATGCACATTGCTATCAGTTGGCAGTAGGGAATAAGTTGTGATAGAGTCATGAGCAGAGCCAGCATCGTCGAAATCTGCACCGTTGATCAAGGGACCAGCACGATATGGATTCCTATTATTTCGATGGTTCTCATGCATGCCAGCACGCCGGCGGTGGGCACTGTTTTTGTTTTCTAGCATGTCACTCAGAGGTGATTGATGTGCAGCAATGACGTCTCGGTGTTTCTTATTATCCACGGGCATTGCTGAACTCATGGACGACATGTGTGATACATTCTCTAATTCCTGCCGTAGACGATCATTATCCCGCCGAAGTCTCTCGATTTCACTGAGCGCCGAAGCTGTGGAAATATCCGATTTAGGAAAATATTTTTTTGATGATGAATGATTCTTGTGTGAATTTGGGTTATCTTTTGTGACAAGAGATCCTAACGAATCTGTTTGGAAACTCGAAACAGTACTACATTCGTCTTCGCTGGCATTTTTTATTTCTTGGACCGGGGAAGCTGTTTGATGCCGATCGACCCGCTTATGATGGCGTGGTGTTGAAATGCTTTCCTCGGGCTTCGTGTTAAGGTCGTCGTATAATTTTGAATGATGTGATTCAGTGTGAGATTGATGATTAGTGTCGTGTTGCTGTATTGATTCTGGTAGTTTGGAATGGTATGCTCTAGTTCTATGCAAGCTGATCTGGTTTGCATGTACAGGCAAGGCTTTCATATCAGATTTGATGTTTGGTGGCAATGGAGGTAACAAGCTCTTTCGGGGCGATGTGACCCTTGACAGGATGGCCTCTACATCTTCATTCTTGTGCGCACTAGCTCCGTTTATATTTGCCAAACCTCGCTGATTTGTCAAACCATCGGGTGGCGTCTTCTGCTTGTTTGAAGCAAGCTGTGTGGATTCAGTCAAATAGGATTCATTCAAACCGGCTAACTCAAAAATTATAGAAGACTCTGCATGGGATTTGTCCATTTCTTTTGCATCATCATCGGTGATGTCGACATATTTCGACACATCTCGTAATGAGTCGTGATGATTGTGATGATGCGGTGTTGCTTCGTCAAGAATGGCAACTTTTCTATCGTTTTCATTTGTCTTAGAGTGTCTGCCAGGAAGATTTTTTGGAGTGTCGCCATCTACATTCGAGTTTGCTATGACCTGACGCCGTTCACCAGGAGACATTAATTTTCGTGAACTTGGCTTTGAACCATGATTTTTCTTACTCCGATTTTTTCTCCGTATTGGTGTAAAAGACAAACCAAATAAAGTTGATTCACTCGACCCTACTCTTTCCAATTCAAAATTCTCGTCATCAGATAACTCTCCCTCCGAATAGTACTTTTTAGATTCGCCCTTTTTGTTGACGGCGCGATTGCGCATCCGAAAAAGTTCCTTCGGCGATGTTTTTCCCTTGAAAATACGAAACGGACGACCTCCGTCAGATTGCTCTCCGTCAGAAAATGGATTCAAACGGTGGTGTCGATGCGAATGTGCTTTTGATATTTTTTTCTTCTTCTCCTCGGTCATGATTAGCAAAGGTTTCTCCTCTTCTCGACTTACATCTGGGACATCGCTATTTGTTGACGAGTTAAGTTTGTCCGCCAATATTTCGTTGCTTGCTGCAGTTTGCTGTTCACTTAGCTGCTCCCTTGGCTGCTCCCAGTTTGTGTTGTCTTCCCAATCACTTTTCTCCCCATCATATGATGCATCATCATCGCCCCAAGCAAAAATGTCGATTTCAGCTGGTTTCGTAATGTACTGCGTAGATGCCATTGGTGATTTTTTTCTATTAGCGGCCTTCTCTCTCCAGATAGAGTCATCATTATCACTTGTAAATGTTTCGATATTGTCGTCATCAACATAAGGAGAATCCCACTGTTGCACATCTGAAGTTGGAATACGTTTGAAGTAGTCACCAACAATGTTGTTGAATCCATCACGGCCTCTCGAATGAATGCTTCCAGCATCTCCCTCCATAGAGGATGATGAATTGGCTCGTTGTTTGTGATCCCAAGTAGGTGGAGCATTGAAATTATTTCCTTGACTGCTATGAAGCGAGTCTGTATTAGATAGAGTGTATTGAGTGACATTGGTTGAGTCAGCGGCAATTCCATTGCCTAGGTTCTCGTGGTTGCCAAAATCACCATCACTGGTAATTAGGGCATCATGATACACTTCATCTTGACCAGGGCCTTTATCATCATAAGCGTCAACATTGCCATTTCCGTAGTTTTGAGCAAACTGCGACTCATTGAGTGCATTGAAATCAGTATAAGGGTCTCCCCATTCCCCACCGTCGTGAGGATCAAAGTATTCACCCTCGTCATCGCCAAATTCTGCATCAGTTTCATTGTTAGATGCATATCCCATTGTCAAAGGGGGATCATATATTTGTCCTTCATATGGGTATTGTTGATTGAAGTGTTGCCCTTCAATATTGTCCCCCCAGTCTCCTTGTTGATAGCAGTCATCGTCCTCGTCGTTTTCTTCGTCACTAAAATAATCATAACCTGCTTGTACAGGTGCCGGAGCTGCTTGGGAACCATCATAGTTATAACCATACTTTTGGAGTTGTGAATAATCTCCATTTTCCACCAAATGACATGGGTCCTCGTATGATATTTCATTCATCAAATTTTCTTTGGGGTTGTTGTTACCATCATTCATGCTGCTGTGTTGTGGCAATTGATTATTTAATTGTTGCCCATGACTTTCCATCATGGAATGACTCTGATGCCGTTGCCCAGAAGAATCAAAATTGGGTGGCTGCTGATTATGCTTGCCATTGCCATTGCCATTGCCATTGCCATTGCCATACTGGTCATCATGGCGTTCATGAACGGATAGGGAGGGAGGGGAAGGTGATCGTGATTGTGAAATTGGCTTGAATGTATAACATTCCTCCTTCGCGGCGGAGAGAGCACCATTATCTTCCGTAGTAGAGTTGGAGTTCATTATAGTCTCCTCATTCCCATCATTTTCCAAAACACCATCATTGTCTGCTGGTGGTTGCGCCTTCTTCTCCTTCGTGGTTGCATCTCCATAACCATCACCATCATCATTATCATCCCCATCCATTCTAGAAATTGACTTGGATAATTTCCCAGAGAGCATCCCACCAGTCTTTCGATCAATTTTCTCTCGCGAAAGGCGATGCTTCCACGCCAATGGCAATTTTTCTTCTTCCGCACGAGCATTCGCAGCGGTGGTACTATTCCTTTTCTTGCCTCCAACCGCCACTCCGGCAGTACCACCACGCATACTACTGCCACCCATACTCATAATCATACCACCATTATTATTACCAATGGGAGAACGTCTCCCCCTCAGTATCCTTCTAGCGGCATTTTCCAAATCACTCCCCGTTTGACTGTAGGCATCCGAATCGGAATTATAGGCAATTATGGAGGGGTCTGCTTCGGAGGAATATGATTTATTATGGTAATAGTTGTAGGGTGCTAATGGTGATGATGATGATAATGATAAGAATGCCTGTGGTGGTGTTGGTGATGGACTTGGAGAAATGATTGTTGAGTTGGTAGAGTGATGGGATTGGGGTGTGGTTGCCAATTGATGTTGTTGATGCTGCTGTTGTTGTTGTTGTTGTTGATGATGTTGTTGTTGATGATGTTGTTGTTGTTNATTGATGTTGTTGATGCTGCTGTTGTTGTTGTTGTTGTTGATGATGTTGTTGTTGTTGTTGTTGTTGTTGTTGCGATTGGTGTTGATGATGTTGATGGTTTTGATGTTGTTGTGATTTGTGCAGTTGTTGGCGTTGCGTAGGATGTGATTGATGTGGAGTGTGATGAGCTTGATGATTGCGACTAGTACTTGTTGTTGTAGAGTGCACTATAGGAGAATGATGCGAGGAGGGAGATTGTGCCACCACTATTGCGGAGGATGACCCTCCTCCAGGAGAGGAATGAATGGCGGTTCGTGGAAAGAATGGCATGGAGGAGGAGGAGGAGGAAGAATAGGGTGTGTCATTATTACTATTTTTGGAAGAGGTTGGTATTATTGGAGGGCGTTTATGATGATGTTGTTGCTGCTGTTGTTGGTTTTGGTGGTTTTGTTGTTGTTGCTGCTGCTGCTGCTGTTGATGATTTTGCTGTGAATTGATATTGTCATTGTTGGACATGTTTGCAGTTACCATTGTTGATACAGTGGCATCATTCTCTGTCGTCATTATTTGTTCATGACAACTAGCACCTGCCATCCCATTATCACCATCATTATCACCATCATTATCACCACGACCATCGCTATCATGATCATTATTATTGATTTGTGGTACAACTTCTTGAGACTCTACTCCTCTAGCATTTGATTGATAGGATGCAGCAGCGTCGTGCTCATCATTTCCATCGTCATTGCATTTCTTAGTCGGTGAATCGGCATTGGCATTATCATTGGCCGCATCCGTCGTAGCACCAGTCACAGCACCAGTCACAGCACCAGTCACAGCACCAGTCGTAGTAGCACCCACACCACCACCACCACCACCGCCACCACAGCCACCACCCGCACCAGAAGAAACGGCACTCCCACGATGAAAATATTTAGTCGCCCTCATCCTCAAAGATTTCTTCGTCGTATTTTCCTTTTCTCTCAACAGTAATAATGATGCTGCCGCCGCCGCCTTCTTTTTCTCTTTTTCTTCCTTCTTTTTTAATTCCTCTTGCTGCTGTTGCTGTTGCTGTTGTTGTTGTTGTTGCGTAGTGTCTAGTATTTCTTGTTGATAATGTTGTTGTTGCTGCTGTTGTCGTCGTTTTGGAGAAGGCGAATTATTGGGTGCTCCTGCCGCAGAGAGGATGGAGGTCATGATGTCGTGGGGGGTGGTGGTGTGGTGCGTGTGTTGTCGTTGGGGTGTGGATGGTGCGGATGGGATGATATTGCTGTTGCTGTTGTTGTTGTTGCTGCTATTGTTGTTGATTGGGAATTCAGTGGCGTGATCATTGCCTTCGTCGTCATTGATATTATTGTCGTCATTGTAGTCGTTGCTGCTATCGCGGTCGTCGTTGTCGTAATTATTGTCGGCGTGGTCATTGCCCTCACCAACGTGATTGCCATTGCCGTCATTTGCACCATTAGTTCTAATCGCATCATTGCCGTTATTATATCCAGTGCCATTGCTGGCGGCATTGGCCTTGGCATTCATCCGGTCCCAAAGGTCGTCGACGTCAAAACTATCGGCATTTTCCAATTCGTCAAATAATGGCGGATGATGATGATCGCGATTGACCATTCCTGCGCCTTTGGAGTCATCATTCGAATCGTTGGCATGCGCATCATAATTGGCATAATCAGCAGCATAATCAGCAGCAGCAGCAGCATCCGCAGTCGCCACCGAACCAATATACTCTCCAGGACTATCCGGCACCGGTGTTGGTGCTGCTGCTGCTGGCGGAGGCGGCGGCGGTGCTTCCTTGTTCCTCTCTGAAAATTCGCGTTCTATTCGCGCAAGGAAATTGGTAGATCCCAAAGCGGAAGACGGTGATCGCGATTTATATGCCATTCTTTATTTTTGCAGATTGTTTATTATTTTTAATCATTCAAAAATTGTAGTGTAACTAGATAATTGAAGAATTCTCAATGGCAGCGGCATGTTGTTGTTGCTGTTGTTATTATATTATTGATGTTGCCATTATATTATATTTCTCATCATACACACGTGTCTCGAATTGGCGATGCGTATTCGATCGCCACGGTCAAACAGCGTCGGGGTGTAGTTATGTGGTCGGTGTGGCGACAATGATGACGGTTGTGTGACTTCTTTAAAAAGTTCTCTCTCTCTCTCTAGAGAATGATTTTATTAATAATAGTGGAGGGGATCTGTTAATTCGACGACTCGATCAATTCCAAGATTGACAATGCATGGTCATAATAATATTATTATTATTTCAAAGCCGCGAGAC
>JALLAR010000877.1:0-12214 GCA_036939335.1 Conticribra guillardii
GCTGAAAATAGGTACATAGGTGTACCATTCTGTATACGGCCTACGTACACCGCCCATCCAGTGTCTTCTGGAAGATCCCAAACGGCCTGTAGACGTTCACGTAGGATTCATATTTTAGCGAGATATTCTACGTGGGCGTATGCTTTTTTTGCCCCCGTAAAATCCCACAATCCAGTGTCTTCCAGATGACAGAAGGTCGATCTTCGTTCCTCACTTGTGGATGGATAACACGACCTAATACGCACGTGGGATGAATGAAGCCCATTATTCTCTCTCTCTAAAAAGAAGATGATAATGATGTGCTAAGCGAAGAATTTAACCCAAGAAATTAACGCTTGATAGGAGTAGAAGGGAGTAGACATTTTTTGCTGCGAGTCCCTCATTATTATTTTTAGAGGGAACAACGAGGACACTCAGCTACGATACCAATGAGTGTTACAACAAGAATTACTACTACTATGATGATGAAACTGCTAATATTGTTGTCCAGCTCGAATGTTTTGGTGAGCGGCTTTGCCACACCAGCTTCTCTTTCCGCACCAACACGTACCGGTGCTTATGGCGATCAATCCAGCACGGCTTTACTCAACGGAATAGCATCGGGAAAAACAGTCTTTGAGCCTCTACTTGAAGATTTTGGGGGCGGCAGCGCTGGTATCACGCTGATCGGTCCGATGCAGCCGAAGGACCACTGTTATGTGTGGTATAACACGGATTACGAAGGCAATCTCGAAGCGGCCTCTGCTGATCCTCCTGCTTCGGGCTCCATGAGAGAGACATTACAGAAGCCCAAGGTTATGCTCGGTATCAGCGCTGTTGCATGCGCCGCCTTTTTGCTGAAGCAAGTCTATGCCCACCTCCAACTACCCGCTCTTGGGTATCTCTACAAGGCCTACCCCATCAGGGCCTCCATCGTGACCTGTGGCATCAAATCAATGGTGGCTGATTTTATTTCTCAAGTGCGTGCCTGGGACTTTCAAGGCAGCTTTGACTTTTGTACCCGTCAAGCTTCGAGCTATATTACCTATGGCAGTCTCTGTTTGGGCATGGGTTCGGGCATTATGTACAACCACCTCATGCCCGCTCTCTTTCCGAACATTGGTACCGGTGTCGGATCTATTGCCACTCAAGCTTGTTTTGACAACTTCTTCCTTGCGCCACTCTTCTGGATCCCACCAGCCTACATTATAAAAAGTTTATTCTTTCCCGACCACAAGTACGAAATCGATTTGGATCCTACCCATCGGGAAACATATTTTTTTACCCATCGGCAAACTATGGTTTCGACTCTTGCTTTTGTCCGACAAAATGTCTGGCAGGGTCTTCTCAATTATTGGGATGATATTAAGAAAGAAGGGTTGCTGATCAAGTACTGGTCGCTCTGGGTGCCGGCCCAAATGATTACGTTCTCACAGCTCATTCCACGCCATCTACGATCGCCCACTATGGCCGCCATTTCTTTTTGTTGGTTGCTCATTTTAATGAATTTGCCTTCCAAGAATGACAATGAAGTGAAAGAGTCATCATGATTTAGTTCTCCACAAGTGAAGTTGCTGTGGAAGAAGTAGGTTTCAATTGTTGCTTCTCTAGTAAAGTGACATTGTTTGTGAGTATCTTTGATCTAGTAGCTTTGTACAAATGGAAAACTTTTGTTGGCATGGCATTTGGTCCAATTGGAAATGAACTACCCATACTAAAGGCATTGCCAATTTCAAAAAGATGGTGGACTCTACTACAACAACAACTTTCATGATGGATCCTTTGGCAGATTTACACCAATTCACAAGTATGGAAGGAAGCTATATACACAAATTTCAATCTATGCTGCTGCAAACTGTGGACCAACCCGTATCGACGACAAAGTACCAAAGACAACACCAGTCATGTTGGTGATGAAGATTTTTCAGCCTGACGAGCCGTCACATATCATTACAACATATGGACAAAGATCTATTACTTTCCCCCTGAAACAGTGCCCCACAATGCAAAAATATCAAATGCTAAGTTTTAATCCTATTTTAAAATCTGTAATCACCTTCCCTTGACGAGAGCTATAATATTGCTTAAAGATAATAAGTCTCGCAGGACCTGGTTACTCAACACAGTTTTTTTTGCGGGAGCTTGTTCTCTAGGCTCGATGTGCGCGCATCCCGCCAAAATGGGAACACTTGAACTTGCATCTTGCTTTGCACCGCACCACCCTTTGGCACCAACAAGCAACAATCACAATCGTCCATCACTGTCCATCTTGTCAATTGTTACCAGTTACCATGGCACATTACACCTCCAACGACGAGGCAGCCCTCTTCCTCGCCCGTCTCCAATCCCAATTCGGTGACATTAACATAAATAACATCCTCGGAGGAAACAATGACCCATACCCAAACATGGTGTTACTTACGTCAGTTGTAAGTTGGCCAGATCTATCATTTTTTAGTAATATTTAAGCGCAATAATTCATTTTTTGACTTAATTACAAAAATATAAGTAAGTAAATCCAAATTCATGAGTTCACTTACGTCAATTTTCCCAGTTGATCGCTTGTTTTTAAGATAATTGTATACATATATACATTAAATTGTTTCAAATGCAGCATTAGGTGATAACACAATTATTCTAAATATTTGATACTTGTTCATATTCCAAAGTAGATACAATAATATTATTTCTCCTGTTAATGCGTGATGAGGTGATGTTTGACCTCAAAACATAGAGCGCAACTGCACAACACACCAAATGAACATCTCATGATATTACAACAGGAAAATGGTCTGCACTGTATGCCTTTTCAATGATGTTGATTTGTCAGTTGTTTGGCGTTCATGCACAGAAGAAGAAGGGCAGAAGTCAGATAGTTAGATACCCGTGATGAGCATGCATGCCGTCAGTCCTCCGGCGTTTGTGCTCGGTTGCCTTCACAATGATGTAGGTCGGGCCATTTGTTGGTCAATTGGTTCATGTTCACATCTGTTGGTCGTGTTCATACTATGATGTAGGTTCTGATTCATGTCATTTAAATTGTAAGGACCATACCTCATATGTATCAAAGCCCAAAGCAGAGATGGCAGTATGTCGGATTATATATATTTCAGTACCAATTTGGTTCCATCGGTACCAAATTGTTCCAATTTTTTTCTTTGAAATTTATTAGTGACTATTTTTTTTTGTTAAAATTTTATGAATACATCCTCTGTTAAAATTTGAAATGGGAACAATTTGGTACCGGTGGAAGCAAATTGGAACCGAGAGAAGTAATAGGGTCTCTGGCAGATGTATGAACTCAAAAGGATACATGGCCACCCAGAAATGTGATTGTCGCTATATTCACTTCAATGTCTACAACACAGATATAGATGAAGTGATGCAACGGTTGTAAACTTTTAGGTATGTGAGCACATGGCTAAAATGATTGCAGAGAGGAAAGCTTTTGGTGAATATAAAAAAGCACAATAAAGCTCAACATCTCAGATGCCACAAACCCCAATCTCTGCATATATGGAGTAAGGAAGCCAATTACTGTGCGCTGACAAGAAAATAACTTGTGAACATTCATTTTGATGTGGGAATAGTAATGGTAATGTGCCATGTGCCAAATCCATGCAGTCAAAGTTGAAGTCACTCTCTCCCTGTGAGAAACTTTAAACTCAGAGGACTTTTTTACACAACCAAACTTGATTGATCTGTTGAAGGAAATAAAAGTGCACTGTGTCACCTTTGAAGCAACCAAGAACATGGAACCTGCTGGATGATATATTATTATGAATCACCTTTAGAGCATTTACAAGTTCTATCTCAGCTAAGGAGGGCAATGAAAATGAGTGATAAAGAGTATCTAAAAAGTAAAAATCAAACTATGAAGCAGGGCGTTGGTTTTCATCCATGGTTGATAGAAAAATGATCAAACAGATAAGGGATAAATGCCAAAGTTAACATTATAGATATGAAAATGCTTGACAGTGGACAATGCTGGGAAAGAATTCATGATATCATGGTAATTCCTAAGGCAATAAAATTGGGAGTGATATGGTGATAGTGCTATTGTGTCTCAGCACCTTGAGAATCAATTTTTATTGGGGTATGGGAAGTTTCAGGAACACACCCAAAACACAGAGTTATACTGTTTGACATCCAGGATGAGAGTTGTTTATTATACACTTGTACAGAATGAAAAGGGTACACCCCCAACTCCCAGAAAAATTAGAAAGGCTCAATTGTTATTACTACAAAGACAAAGGGAGACAGTGCTGACACACTCCCTCAAATAGTGGATGCAGATTGCACTTATGCTGTTTGGCATCCATGATGAGAGTTGTTCATTATAGTACACTTGTACAAGTGATAAATTACTTGTGGGAGCTATGGTCACTTGTTGGAGTTATGCAGGATCTTGCAGGAAAATGTGCCTGCCCAATGTAGGAATTAGGAATTAAACAAACAGGATCACTTTGGAAAGTGATCCTGTTTGTCTGCCGCAAACCATCATATCATACTATTCCTACATGATGGGCAAGAACAAAAACAATTGGCGATGACTGTCACTTTTTTCAATACACCAGCGTACGTAGGAAATTATTTGGTCAATCTAGAACTAACTATGCTTACATGTATGTACTTAGATATTTTTTAACATTACTGTAAAACAAACAGGATCGTTTTTTTCTTGTAGAAAGTGTATCATGTTTCACATATGGGTGTTATCGCCAAAAAGTCCAAAAAGCACTCTTTTTAGCCTGCTTTTACTTTTAGAGTTGATTCTGAGCCATAAACGGCTAATTTGAGGCTGCAGAATTGTAGAAGACATGCTGGACTGATGCAAAATGCAAAAAAAATCAAGGGAATTGCTCTGGTAGAAGCCAAGATATAGGGTCTAAAAAGTGATCCCATTTGATTTTTATAACTCCCACAAGTAATCTATCACTTGTACATAATGAAACAAGGTGCACCCCCAGCCCCCAGAAATTTTTAGAAAGACTCGATTGTTATTACTGTAAAGGGAGACTGTGCTGCCATAATCTCTCAAATAGTGGATGCAGATTGAATGATGCAGGATGCACATGGGATTAAGTGGTGGGAGACCACTTCTTTCCCTTTCCCTTGGGTGGTACAATGTGAGAACACAGAGTGTGTTTTCCTTGACATCAAATCACTGGAGTCAACTTGCTTTTAATACCTTTTCAAGGTGTTGAGTTTTCCGTTTTATGAAAAAATCAAAGGAATATTGCAAACTTCTGCAAGACTGTCCCATCACTGCTAACAGTACTATTAAATATTCTTCTGAAGTCTACAATATCAATATCACTATTACATATTACATCTCTCATCAAACTTGTAAATAGGTCAGACCTATGAACTTAGGTTAGGTCAGGACACCTATAAGTTGACTAATACTATAAGTCAGGTCAGGTCCAATTTGGCTGACCTAATGTTAGGGTTCATAGGTTGCCTTTTAGCACTTGATCTGAGGCTTGGCCCGACCTGATCTAAATTAGGTGTTATGTCATAGGTCAAATGTTGCAGGTCGACCTAGTTTTAAAACTAGGTTGAACCCCAAGCTTACAATTCTGATTCTGCTAATTCAATATCAGATAATTACTTTTTACTTTACAATGTTGATGACTTAAAAACTATTGCATATCAAGAATCAAGATGCAGCATTCGGCAATATTTGATCATACAGTTGATGTTAAAAATTATGGCAAGAAAGTGACCCATCACTACTAATATGTACTGCTATTTCAGCAACCCCAATGCAATACTATCAAATGTAACAAACTAATTGTCCTCTTCACTTTCCCCAACTGTCACTTCAACATTATCTGCATCAATGTTATCATGCTCATCTAGATCTTTTTCATTCAACTAAGACAGGAATGTCCCTGTGTTTGTGCCATGTGTCCAAAAATCTGTGAAAAGGACAAGCATCAGGACATGTCCAGGACCAGGACAAGTGTTGCTGTCGTGGGACTCACCAGTGGGCACAGGACATCATGCCCGGGACATGAGAGGACATGCATACTTGTGGGTGACTCAGACCATACAATATGTTCCACTAGATACACAAACCATGATTATATGCACAAGTACTAGGTAGGTGAAGCATGTTTCAATAAAAACCTATGAAAGAAAAATATTTTGTTTTCTCACACAATTTTTGCTAGACAAGGTGGTGGTCAGTGGTCAGGTGCCACTCATGACTCAGAAACAAGGACACTCGCAGGACATGGGACTCAACAGGCCAGTCGCAACCCACGTCCCTGAAAAAGACCTGTCCGTGCCCAAATCCAGGGAATAGGACTTTTCTGGGAACATTTTCGAATTAATTTCCTTTTCCATCTCCAAAAACTCTTTATCATCGTGCTCATCCTTCTCTGCACAATCATTAGCCTTCCATCTTTCAATAAATAGTTGTTTCGCTTTTGGATTAGGACAATGAATGTGATGGAGTCAGTGTTTTGCTACCGCAAGACGTACATACATTCAAATATGTGTTCAAACACACCTTGGATGAGACATGAATCCTGCTTGGCTGAACATGGACTCACAATCCACTTCAGTAGATATGCGAGGGTAAAGTTATCCAGTGCCCACATTGGAAATGCTTGGAAATCTATCCTTGAAGTCTTTCAAATACTTTGCAAAGTTGTAAAATCCCGTTTCATCAATGTGATCTGCATGATTGCACTATCCTGTGCAAGGAAGATTTGTTCCTTTCTCCATTAGTCTGCAGCCATATCGTCCTTGCCCTTGCTTGGTCCATTAAACCATCCAATAAAACGTATTCCCACATAAATATATATGTTTAGGGATGATGTTCTTCGAGGCCTTCCAACCAGTTGGCAGGCCTTGAGAAAGATTACAACAAGCAGAAACCCACAGTGGGAAGGTTCTGACCATATTCCTTTCAAGATGTGTCTGCTGGCAGTGAAAAACCATGTGGCAACATAAATTAATCATGGAATCATCCAATAACACTTATTCCCACACAAATATATATGTTTATAGATGATGTTTGAGACCTTCCTAATGCCTTGGGAAAGAGTGCAACTCTCAAGAAACTATGGTGGGGATGTTCTAGCCAAACTAATACTAATTTCTAAATCCAGATGTGTCTGGCATTGAAAACCATGTGGCAAAGTGAGGGAATCATTGAACCATCCAATAAAACTTATTCCCCCACAAATATGTGTTTACAAATGATGTTTGAGGCCTTCCAATTCCAAACAGTTGGCAGGCCATGGGAAAGAATTCAACAAGCATAAACCCATGAAGGGAAGGTTCTGGTTCTGGCCATACTGCTCTCTAGACATGTCTGGTAGTGAAAACCATACGGCAAAGTAAGTTAATCATTGAACCATCCAATAAATCTTATTCTCACAAAAATATGTTTACAAATGATGTTTGAGGCCTTCTAAACAGTTGGCAGGCCTTAAGAAAGAATACATCGAGCAACAAATCATGGTGGTGGGAAGGTTCTGGTCATACTCCTTTCTAGACATGTCTGGCAGGGGAAATCATGTGGCAACATGAGTTAATCATTGAATCACCCAATAACACTTATTCCCACACAGGTATATGTTTACAAATGATGTTTGAGGCCTTCCAAACTTTTGGCAGGCCATGGGAAAGATTGCAACAAGCAAAAACCCATGAAGGGAAGTCTGGTCATACTGCTTTCTAGAGGACATGTCTTGCAGTGAAACTCATATGGCAAAGTAAGTGAATCATTGAAACACCCAATAAAACTTAATCCCACACAAATATAGTATATGTTTAGGGATGATGTGTGTGAGGCCCTCCAAAAAGTTGACAGGCCTTGGGAAAGATTACAACAAGCATAACCCTGTGTTGGGAAGGTTCTGGCCATACAATACTCCTTTTTTATCTAGTATATCTAGATGTGTCTGGCAGTGAAACCCATGTGGCAAAGTATGTTAATCATTGAATCTTTCAATAAAACTTATTCCCATTATACAAGCATACATGTTTGAAAATGATGTTTGAGGCCTTCCAAACAGAAGTTGGCAGGCCTTGGGAAAAAATACAACAAGCATAAACCCATGGTGGGGGGGGTGTTCTGGTCACCATACTGCTTTCTAGACATGTCTTGTAGTGAAAATCATGTGGCAAAGTGAGTTAATAATTGAACCATACAATGAAACTTATCCCCACATAAATATATATGTTTAGGGATTGTGTTTGAGGCCTTCCAAACAGTTGTCAGGCCCTGGGAAAGAATCTAACCATCAAAAACCCATGGTGAGAAGGTTCTGGCCATACTCCTTTCTAGACATGTCTTGTAGTTGTAGTGAAAACCATATGGCAATGTAAGTTAGTCATTGAAACACCCAATAAATCTCATTCCCACACAAATACATATGTTTACAAATGATTTTGTGGCCTTCCAAACAGTTGGCCTTGAGAAAGAATTTATCAAGCAAAATCCCAAGTGGGGGGTTCTGGCCATACTCCTTTTTATCTATATCTAGAATCTAGATGTGTCTGGCAGTGAAAACCATGTGGCAAAGTATGTTAATCATTGAATCATTCAATAAAACTTATTCCCATACAAGCATATATGTTTACAAATGATGTTTGAGGCCCACCAACTCCAATCAGTTGGCAGGCCCTGCGAAAGAATACAATAAGCAAAAACCCATAGTGGGGATGTTCTGGCCATAGCCATACTGCTTTCTAGACATTTCTGCAGGGAAAACCCACGTGGCAACATGAGTTAATCATTGAACCACCCAATAAAACTTCTTCCCACACAAATATATATGTTTAGGGATGATGTTTGAGGCATTCCAGAACAATGGCGGGCCTTGGAAAAGATTACAACAAGCATGAACCTATTGTGGGGATGTTCTTGCCATTCTGCTTGATTTCCAGACATGTCTGGTAGTAAAAAGTATGTGGCAAAGTGAGTTAATAATTGAACCATCCAATAAATTTTATTCCCACTCATATATGTTAAGGGCCTCACGGTGGGGATGTTCTGGCCATACTGCTTTCTAGACTTGTCAGGCAGTGGAAACCATGTGACAAAGTAAGTTAATCATTGAACCACACAATAAAACTTATTCCCACACAAGTATATATGGTAATGGATGATGTTTGAGGTTGCCAAAACAATGATAGGCCTTGGGAAAGAATTCAACAAGCAAGAAAACCCATTGTGGGGATGTTCTGGCCATACTACTTTCTAGACATGTCTGGCAGTGAAAAACCATGTGGCAAAGGGAAGGAAACATTGAATCACCCAATAAAACTTATTCCAACACAAGTATATATGTTTAGAAATGATGTTTGAGGCCTTCTAAACAGTTGGAAGGCCTTGGGAAAGAATACAATAAGCATAAAGCCACAGTGGGAAGATTCTGATCATACTGCTTTCTCAACATGTCTTGTAGTTGTAGTGAAAACCATGTGGCAAAGTAAGTTAATCATTGAACCACCAAATAAAACTTATTTCCACACAAATTTATATGTTTACAAATGATGTTTGAGGCCTTTCAAAACACTGGTAGGCATTGGGAAAGAATCTAACTCTCAAGAACCCATGGCCATGGTGATGATGTTCTGGCCATACCCATACTCCATTCTAGCCAAAAACCCATGGTGACCATGTTGTGGATGCCTGTTCATACTGCTGTCATGATGTGTCAGACAAAAATAAGCTCTCTTCAGGATTTGTATCTCTTGTTGAACCAAAAGAAATCTTCACATTAACCATCTAACATAATCTTGTTATGCAATTGATTTGCACACCTTCTTTTGTCTATAACTTTGAATAATCGGAGTAATGTAGTCAAGTTATCATTTTAGTTTGATTGACCTAAATGAGTTAGGTAGCCTTCTGGGATGGGGGATCTTTTTTCTATTTCTAGGTCAGAGCTTAGGTCACACATTTTTTGACCTACAGTGTTACCAGGCAATAGGTACATTTTTATTTTTGAGACGAGACAAAAATTAATTCCTACGTAGATAATGGTACTAATTGTAAGCACACAATTAGTAACACCATGCAATAGGTAACATCTGAAGACTCCGACACAGCATGTTACCTATTGCGTGGTAGGACTGTACATGGACCTAGAATAGGTTGACCTAAATCAAGTAATTTATAGGTCAGTCTAACCTAGTAGCTGAACAAGTCTGCATCTCATGTGGAAAGAAAATTCAATGTTCTCGGTGTTTCTCATCTCTTCTCAATTTATGTTTTTGGAGTGATACTGTTTTTATTGCACCTTGGCATGATGATATCTTAGCCAGTATGATGAAGACCATATTGAATTGTTGGCATCAATTTCTGACCACTTTATGTCTTGTTGGATCAATCCTAGTATCATAAGTGAATATGTAATAATGGGGTGATCAAAAGAAGATTTGAAGTATGCGTTGAATTTTGAGAGATCAAAATTCACACAAAAATGTTTGTTATTATCTATTATCATTTACATGTAATTGTTAGCTGAAGCCAAGGGGAATTCAGGCCTTCTGCTCTACTACTCTGAGCGTTACTGTAGTGACTGGGCATGCTCCAAAAATAAAGCAATACCCAAGTTTCTCAAGTTTTGTGTGTGTCAAAAAGGATAACTATCTTCTGTTCATTCCTGGGTGTACTAGTTGAAGGGGTTGTCTGATGTCTGATGCTGATAATGATACTGCTGTGGCTTAGCTCCCTCGTTTCCAACTGAGACAGTAGACAGAATCTTTGGTGACAACTTTAGACATCTCCAAGAATTGTAAAATCCCATTTGGCAGTGACTACTACTGTATGTTGTAAGTGTATGTTGTTAAACCAACCAATACACCAACAATGGACATACTATGGTGGTGGTTGTAATGTGCAATGAATCCTATGGACTCTACATTGAAAAGTCACATATAATTTGCTTTCTACAGAAAATCAAAAATCACATATCCTCAGTCAAAACCACTGCATTTGGGACATAATTTGAGATGCCAAGCAGCAAAACACAAAACATGCATGAAAACTGAAAACATTGTTTTCAATAAAAAAGATGGAAATAAGAGATGAAACATAGGGCCTCTGTGGATCACATAAATATCATTGATAATTCCAAATATTGCCCACCATCCAAGCATTATATCAAAATTTACGAATTCCTCTTTGTCCTGGGCAGCACATTCAAACATGAAACTATCCCACTTGGTCACTTGGTCTGACCTTGTGTAGACATCATGGATACCATATCATACATATGTCATATCTGTGTTACCATATCTGGGGGGTCAATGCTCTAAGATAAGCAACATGATGGGGGTAGGGCGACCTTGCGGGCAGCCCTGCTCTCCTCTTCTGCTGCTTGTTGGAACCCTTCCTAATGGCTGTATTAGACAATCCTCATTACCAAGGATTCCCATTAGTACCAGAGTGCTGGCACACATGCCACGTGGAACCGCCACAGCACCAGAAGGGTAAACCATAGCCATAATTACTATAAACAATAGTTACATGACCATGTTATTACTGGCGTGTTCAACAGTTTATAGTATAGTAATCCTTAAAACTCAAACCAACAAGCACCACCATGTGGGCGCCTGAACATATATCAATGGACGTGAACCAGGAGGAATCGCCCATATTGGCTGGTTCTAAGAAAATGGGAGCAGGCACACCATCTGTGCAGTGGCATAGCTACCTCTGGTATGTCAGCCACACCCCCATTCTGAGCATGCCATGTATTTTTTCTGCTAACACTCAAATTAGCACACCGTGTTCATTACTATCTCAACAAGAAGATCATCTCACTCATAAGGTAACATGCTATATGTACATGTCAACTCCTTCAGTAGAGAAGAATAAGAATTCTTCAGGTTGGGGGCAAAAGGTGGCAGTGTGGCCTTCTATGCACCCTCAAATTGCACATTTTGTGCTGCTATCCATCATTTTGGTATGTCAACTTTCCTGCTGCTGGTGGTGGTGGTGTTGGTGGTTGCAAAGGAAAAGAAGAAAGCTATGTAAGATTTAAATATGCACATGCATGATTTAGCATACATTATTTTTATTGGGTATGCAAGGACTACTACAAAAGTGGTATCTATGCATACTAGCTATCATGAAGAATTCCTCCCAAATTGCCATTTAGTGTAGTATTGTCTGTGAATGTCATAAGCTTAAAACTACGTAAAGGTTGTGACGGAGATTAGAAAAGTAAAATTATGATTTAGTTTTAAAGATTAGAAATGA